>JAVHNF010033655.1:0-13748 GCA_034783455.1 Micropsitta finschii | reverse complement strand
TCTATTTTCATGAACTGTGTAGGAGTTTTGTATTTTGAGATGCCTGTTCACCTGACAGATGTGGCTGAACTTAGTCAATGGATACAAAAGTTATTAAACAGAACAAAAGATGGACACTAACACATGGATAGTAGGACAATATTTGAATTATTTCCTTAGGAAATGAGACCAAAACCTGTTAGTCTTTTGTTCCTGCTCTTCCACCCCATGAAGTGCCACAACACCCTTCTCCTGACCTTACTCTACCCACCACCCTACCCAATAGTTTTCTATTGAGAATGTAGTCTAAGGAATATTGTGCTCACTCTGTATTCAACCCGTACACTGATTCTTATTCCCTATTATAAGCTCCTTGTCCACACTGTCCTGATGGAGAGATGCTTCTCTCCCTCAGTAAGATTCTTGTGGTATCATGTTTGGTGATAATTCATCTCTCACCTGCCTTGTTATCAGCATCTAATGTCAGTGTTAGAACTTTAATCTGAGTTCTTTCTGATCTCATATATAGTGCCCCTTTGCTGAGAGAGCTTCCAAGGAAAACCTGCAAAGTTACTTCATTATGTGTTTTCAGATTCCCCCTCCCTGGTCTTCTGTGACAGCAGCCTGGCTGTAACAACAGTGGTACACTATGACTGCTGCTGACTGTGCCCTGCAGTATTTCCTCCTTACTTCTTGGCATCCCTAATCTACGCCCATTCATTGTCTTCAGTCACTGTCCATAAAGCCTTTAGACCAGAGTTTAGCCAGAGGGTTTGCTGTTCCTAGCACAATGAGATGCTAACCTAAGGACTGAGTTTCTTAGGCAACATGGCACGACAGTAACTAATAACATACCATGAATAACAGCAGTAACAAATCCAGCCATTTTCCACCAGAGGAATGGTACATCAGGATCCTTTGTGAATCAAGAACCACACCTGAAAAAGAGGGACCCATACCATGAGTTAAGCTTCTACAGCTATGCATTCAGTCCTCTTTCTGCATGCAGGGCAGTGGAAGTATCTAGGAAACTAAATGGTCAGCAAACTGGTTGGAAGGACCATTGCTTAAATTGGCCTGCTGCTGGGAAAGTGCAACAGAATGGGGGGGACATGTCTGAATACTAATTACTCTCCAAGGCCAAGATAACCAGGAGATGTCAGAGCAGTGCCTGTCAATCTGGTCCACTGAATGTCACCAACCCTTTCTTTAAGAAACGGCATCTGCTGGTGTATTATTGCTGATGGCTTACACTTGCAATCAATTTAAAATTAAATTAAGAGATGACTACTCTTGCAGTTTTGATCCACTTTCCCCCCATTTCATAGAATCATAGAATGGCTTGGGTTGGATGAGACCTTAAAGATCATCTCATTCCAAGCCCCCTGCCATGGGCAAGGACACCTTCCACTAGACCATCCTGTCTGGCCTTGAACACTTTCAGGGATGGGGCACCTGTGGGCAACCTGTTCCAGTGTCTCACCAACCTCATAGTAAAGAATTTTTTCCAAATATCTAATCTAAATATCCCCTTTTTGAGCTTAAAGCCGTTCCCCCTTGTCCTGTCACTATATGGCCTTGTAAAAAGTCCCTCTCCAGCTTTTTTTTTAGGCCCCCTTTAAGTACTGGAAGGCTGCTACAGCGTCTGCCCTGAGCCTTCTCTTCTCCAACCTGAACAACCCTGGGTATCTCAGCCTGTCTTCACAGAAGAGCTGCTCCTGTCCTCTGATCATCTTCATGGCCCTCCTCTGGACTCGCTCGAGCAGGTCCATTTTGTTGATTCTGTGGGTGGCATATATTAAAGACTAATTAGAAGCCTCTTGCACTCACTTTCTGAAACCTTATCACTAGTCTTTGATAAGCAGGTTATAACCACCTCCTTTGCAGAGCTAGACTTAGGAGTCTAGTTGGCATGCTTCAAAATGGACTAAACTTCTTAAATAGCAGAAGCATTGCTTCACTACTTTTATTGGTCAAATCCATGACAACTAGCCCTCTGCAATGATAAATTCCAGGGTAGTCTGTGAGCCTGACTGATGCTGAGTTACCGTGCTCCATACTGTCCTTGCCAAAACTGATGACTATATGCAGATGTACAAGTAAGAAAAAGACATCTGGGACTCATTTATAAACAGCATATAACGAACAGCTCTTCTGTAAAACAAGCTATTGTTTATTTATAACTGTGTCATCACTTCATCTTTTTAGGGTTTCTTTAAGAAGTGGGCAGTTGCCTTCAGCAAGTACATAAGTGGCTTGGCTGTTCCATGTAAAGCTGAAAACAGAGAGAAAAGCTTTATGATTGAGGGTGAAATTTAACGTATGGGTGGCTACTATCCATATCTTCGACTTCGCTGAGTCTGCAATAGGGTAGACTAAAGGGTAAATAAAGTGGTTGACCTAGCATGAATGATTCTTTTGATGGTGTTCTATCTAAACATTCATTCCTTTCAATCTATTTTCTTGCTTTAAAACTACTTTTTAATGTATGTAGCTTAGGAACTATTTGTCACAAGCAGAGAACTCTGGCTATACACAGGTACCATTCATAAATAACAAAGTCACCTTGGAAGAGGGTATGGATTTTCTTTGGAGACAAAAAGGAACTCTGTTTATTAAAACAGATAATGTGTATTAGAAGCACGGAGTCATTTTCTGCTGCCACTGAAAATATTCAGGCTAGGATTTTCAGATTGATTCAGGTATTGGGCAGCCTTAAGTCGCTTGGAAAATGGTGGCCTGTGTATACTGTTATTCAGGAAAATGACCTGAAGCAAGTCTGAGCTTAGGAGGCCTATAGCCAGACTCACAGTTATCCATACTAATTCTCCTGGAGCAGCCTAAATTTATAGTGGATGGAGATATGGCTATGAAGACTGAGGCCATAGCCATTAATTTTTTTGTTTTTCCTATTTACTGCCAGGTCTTCAAGAAGCTGGTGAGCAGCTCCTGTTCTCAGTTCATGACTACAACCTGGTTGCACTGCAGACTTAATGGACCATGTCTTCCTTCTTTTCTGACATTTTTCTCTGGAACATAGAGTCAAAAATATAGCACACAATGCACTGGCTTCCTGTTCCAATCCTATGAATGCCTTATGGAGATAAGCCAGCTTTGTTCCCTGTAGTGTGTTTGCATAGGGTTTGGATGCAGTGTTCCTATAGGGACAATGGATATGTCACCTGGAAAAGCAGCTGTTTTGCATATGATCTCAGCTACTGAGACATTCAGTGCCAGAAGTGAACAGTGTGGTGCCCATAAAATCTTTCATTCATGCTAGTATAAAGCTAAGAAGCAGTTGAGTTTGCATGGTCCAACTACCTTTCTGTTTGCCTGCTGTAAAGGTAAAACTTGCCACCAGCATGGGGAACATATTCATGAGTGAAAGTTTATTGATACGAAAACAATTGAAGGAATTGGGCACTTCCCAAAAACGATAAGTGGGCTTTAAGGAAGGTATATTTGAGGGCAAAAATTCATGTTACTGTGCAACACCCCTTGTGAGGATGCAACACCCCTTGTGAGGATACAACACCCAGCAGAAATATGCAGGAGTAAGTGGGAACAAGACCGTTCTGTGATGGTATGAAGGAAAATAAGGGGGCTCTCAGAGAATATCTTGAAGGGAAAGAGAAACTGAAACATTGTTTGGGGAATGTAGGGCATCTGTGACAGCTTCCTGCTGATTACACACCGTAAATATGGCAATCCACTGGCTGCTTTCTGCGCTTGATATTTAGAGGAGAATCTGCATTTCATCTCTCAGCATTCTTTCCTGCCCCCTTTGGACTGGCATCACTCTGTAATGCACACACAAGACATCATTTTAAGGAAAACAAAGATTAAGGGCTTTTTGTTGGTTTTCTTGGACTATCTTTTTTTCCAGAAAGAGCCTAGCACTGACCTAGAGCTGTTCCTGGTGAAGTCAGTGGTGAAGTTCCCACTGACATTTCATTACTGAACAGTTGTAGTGTCACAAAGGCTTTTTGAAAATGCTGCCCTCTGCACACCAAACAAATAAAGAACAAACAGTGCAAAACAGATCCTGCAGTTCAATCTGATTCTGTCCCAGTTTCTAGCCCAGAAGCAATAGAAAGCACGTATAACCAAGTGAAGACTCTGGAAGTTATGGGGTGGAGAGGTGTGCAGTCAGTGTATTTTATGATCTCCTTCCAGTAGAGGTGCAGAATAGTCACATACTGACTTCAAAAGAGCTGTCACACCATGTAGGGATGACCTATCCATTCTTGAGGTTTATTTGTCCGTATCTTCTAATTTGGGTTAGAATCATTCAGGTCACACTAAGGTAATCTTTTTTCACCTCCTGCTTTTTCAGTCCTTTAAATATTAGGTATCCATAACTCATTAATCTATCAGGAAACTATTTTTTCCATAGTAGTTTTGTTTGTATTATGAGGAACAAGACACGTGAGGAGTCTTCAGCGGATCAGCTGATATTTTGATAGATGTCATTATGAGGTCACTTAGAGCAGTGTTTTCCAACGTCTCCCAATTAGTGGACCCCTACAAAATTTTTAGCAGAGGTGCAGCATGTCATAAGCACAGTGACAACACTTCTATTCAGTCACTTTTCCCAGATCCCTTGTAAATGCTTCACATGCTATCATCGGCCTGCAGGCCAGAGGATGGTCATCACTAATTCAGAGGCTCTTTTAAGGCTTTTGCCCTTGAGCAGTGCAAAGAGACATTGAAAGAGACAACCACTGACCCATACAAGTGGGAAGTTAAGCTGAAATGATCTGAGTTATGAAACATAAAGAGGGAAGAGGCTTTGGACTCTTTTTTTTTACTTTCTAATGATTGCCTGAAAATGGACATTTTTTAAAAAAGATTTGCAAAAACCACTACCTGTAGTCTCTGTTAGTCCCTCAGAGCACCTCTATCATTATTTGCCTCTAGGGCGGCCAAGCTGTGGATATTAAAAATAGCCCATATTTTGTCAAAAACTTTTTTTGTATACAAAGTCTTTTTTTTTTTTTCCTTTTTCTGTATGAAAGGCATTTGTGTGCTCTGTTTCAAGTTCTTTGGTAGACAAACTCAGCTTCCTCCTTCCAGAATATTCCAAAAATAGGGTCTTGGTTTCCCTATTTGTATAAATACCTGTCTCACATGAATGTTAGTGAGAAGTCGTTAATTTATGCTGAGAGAACACTCTGAAGGTCTGAAACATTGTATGTGTCACGTACTACTGTTGCAATGGGCCAGATCCTGCAGATTTGGTACACTAGCTGGCTTTGAATAGACATGGAAATGCCATATACGCTGTTCTTAAGGGTACCATAGGCACAGCTAATTCATGTTTCTTTCTAAATACTCAGAGGGTGCATACATGAAAGCACTGGCCTCTTGTGTTTACACAGGAACCCAAGTGCTCTGAGCCTGTCACCTGGTGCAGCCACAAGAACCTGGAACTCCGTGTCCTAGAGTCACTCCAGTGCTTCACATTTTGTTACACATGATGAGTCAAAAGACAGGTATGTACATTTCAGACCACTGACTGGGCAAAACAATACAGACAAAAAGTCAGAGGTAATGCGTTTCTAGTGCCTTGTTTCTTTAAGGTCTAATTCAAGAGCTTTTATGGGTTCATATGTAAGGCATTTGTCCTAAATCAGTTGCAGTATGGATCTTGTTCATCATCAAGGCATGCTCTTTTCTAATATGCCTGCCTCCCCCCACCCCACGTATTTGTGGCTATTACTATATGATTTTCTCATGGCTCAGTCCAGTTTCCAAGCATGTTCATTTCTCAAATGACAAATTTTCTAGCCCAAATACTTAATGACTGTGGTGACCATGACACCAATGTCTTCTTTTGTTTTACTTCACATCTTTTTGTGCAGTACTGTTGGTTTATTTCCTGCTGTTGTATGGATCTTCTGTCTTTTGCTTACTCCACAGGCTCAGCAACCCCAAAGTGATCTGCAAAGCTGTGCTGCTCTTTCCCAAACTACACTTTGGATAAGGTCGGCAGCTGCCTCCTCCTAGAAAGTCAAGATGCTTCCTATTAGTTGAGTGACTGTAACTGTTTCCCAGGTGAGGCCAGAGAGTGTTGCTCTGGCTGAGTTCTGGGCTTGCTGGAACCCATGAGATCAAGTGCTGGTTTTTAACCTGAGAACCAGTGACTTCCCATTTACAGCACCATACTGAACACAGGATTTGCCCCCATGCCAGCTGTGGCAACCGTCCCATGGGTTTCCCTCTGGTGTTACACCCCCCTTTCTAAGGTGTGATTATCCACAACTGTTCTGCAAGAAGCCAGTCATTTCAGATCACCTCACAAATTTATACCTTATCTAAGGTCTACCAGGCCTCTGCAGCGGCTTTGCTGTGGCTAAATTCCATGGGATCCAGCTCAGGCACTGAGGCAGGAAAAAAGATGTCCACCTATTTTGGGAGGGGGTTATTTGTTCTGAGCAAAGGGGAGCTGTTGGCTTTACATTTCCTCTTGAAGTGTTCAGGTCTGTGCTTGTGCAGGGTGAGAGGCCTGAGATGAGATCCCATCCACGGCTGTTCATTTTACAGTTCTATTAAAAAAAATAACATGGGGGAATTTTCTAGATTCCATCCAATCCATAATAACTTTTGAAAAGTTAATTTGCTGCAGCTGCTTTATAACTTCTCCTAAGGCCACAACTCAACATGATTACACAACCGCAGTAACTTTTATGGCTGAGTGGAAACACTATCCTGGTTTTGTTGTTCTGCAAAAGCCAATATTTGGTTTAAAGATTCCCTTGGATTTTTAATCCACTTTGCTAGGAAATCTCACTCACCACGAGTATTTTTAGAGACTTCACCTGCTTCTTCCCTCATAATCTGACAGGTCTACTGCATACAGGAAAAAAACCCTACCACCAATCCTCAGTCTTTGTGGGTACGAAATACGTCATTGGTGTCTCCAGTTAGGCTCCACTATGGAGGTCTTAATGAGAACTAAGATTACATACCCTGATCCTCCTTCCTGATAACCCCCTCCGGTGTTAAGAGCAGTGTGTTGAACACAGCATGCAGCTGGCCAGCTTGTGGGGATGCTTCTCCAACCAACCAGCTTTGCCTGAGGAGTCTGTCAGCAAAAATAAAAAGGATATTTCTATTAAAATACCATACAGTGTCTGTCTGCACATTGAAAATATTTTTACCATGGCAGCATACATGCCACTGCCAATAAGGGTGTATTGTTGTTATAAGTTGGCTGTTAAAATTCAGCCAGCACTAAAAATTGCCACTGAAAGTTGCAGCCTAGAAGGTATTTGTTTATTTTGACAGGTTATTTAAAACAAGGAATGAAAAATAATTGGTGGGTTTGGACTTCTACCTTGCATTTTTCCGTTTAAAAAGGTACTAGATTATATTTTCTGGTGATTGTATCCTCACAGAAGGCTTATATGTTGGGGGAGGTGAGAACGAACAAACTAGCAGGCAAATCTGGGGTTCCTTTTTTTAGGGGAAAAAACCAATCTAGTTAATTTTCAGGATGAGAACAACTGCTAGACCTTGCTGCCTAGCAAGTGTTGAGTTTTCCCCACTGAGAATACAAAAGGGTTATTCAATGACTGTCCAAATCAAGTATAACTGCAGGAGTACAATAAACACCAGTGCAAACAATCATTTTTGCATTTCTCTGTTTGGATAAGGGAGTAGAGCATTGCCACCTGTGACATGCTGAGCCTCTGAAAGGCCTGCAGAGCTAGAAGTGTGGTCCTGGGTCCTCTTCATTCGTAGGCAAAAGTTCTTGGCTTAGAGAGATGAAGCCCAACATGATCAGCCTTGTAAATGGAAGACAGGCACCTAAATTCAGATGTAGATAACTGGCCTGACACGAGCACTCTCCCCAGATTTGACAGGGGGTTTGGCTGGCTGTATGGCATGGCCATATAGGTGCTGAATCTGAGACACACAGGCTAAAGATTTTTAAAAAGTGGATGCCAAAAATAAGGGTCCTAAATCTATACTTACCCAAATAAACAAACACCTGATTTTCAAGCTGCTGAGCACCCAGTGGCTTGGCCCCAGGTTTGAATACTTTGGCTTACGTGACTTGTCCAAAGCCACACAGGAAATCTGCTGCAATTCCAGGAATAGAGCAAAGATCCTGTGCTTTAACCGCAAGCTGGCTATGTTTTATTTGTAAGCAGTCATTCCCACAAGGAAGCTAAACCAGGGATCTCACTGCATCTAAAGTCAGCAGGATTACCTACTGTTAATGAAGCTGAAAGACATTCCTTGTTCTCTGGGGAAGTAAATTATGCATGAGACCCCAGAGCAGCAGCTGGGTGCTTTGAAGAGCCAGTCTCCTTAAGACACACAAAATTAGATATCAGAGCTAAGGACAGTACACTCACTTCTGCATCGTCTGCATGTCAGGCTGCTGCACAGGCTGAAACAGTGCAAATTGGAAGAGCCGTTGTAGGCACAGAGAGGAGAGGTGGGGCATCTCCTTCACTTTCTTTAGGGAGCTGCTTCTGGGGTGTCCAGCAAGACAAAAGCTCTTCTTCCCACAGCTGATCTATTTTTCGTTGCTAGCTGTTAACACGCTGCTTCTCAGCCACGTGAGGTGGGCAGTCTAAGAGTATTTATGCCAGTCCTGACCTTGGAGACATCACTCCTGGTCCCTACCTGCCGTTGCCAATAAAGCTGCGGAGCCAGCATCAGCTTCTGTGTCACACTCTAGCTCTGAACCTGCTCCGAATTCTAGGCTTGCCCTCATCACCATCCCGCCCTATTTGCATGCATGTGTCAGAGGACTGGTGGCCAGGAGGGCTTCTGACTCTCTAAAGCGGAGGAATTTGGAGTTCAGTGGTCAGAGTTGGAGCCCTGGCTCTTCTGTCAGTGGGCTGTGTTCAGGAAGGATTAATGAGACAATGGGCAGCAAAAGTGGGGTTCCTCCAAGGAGGGCATGGATGTGTAGGTCATGTTGTATGGATGAGAAGTGTGCTTGAATCCAGCTTGTATGTCCACCTTACTTTGCAGGGTAGGGATGATTTTAGGCTGCTTTTAGGAGATCTCCACATAGACATAACTGCTGTTATGCTACCAGACTATGTGTGGTGGATGATTTCAAACATTTTCCGACAAGTTAAATCTGAAGATGAGGCCTAAACTGATGTAAGTAACTGTTCATTAACGATATATTGCTTTATGCTATCAGGGAATTGAACTTTTATGAAAGACCTGGTTGCTGCCTCTCTAATTGCATTTAACAGCATTTCCTATGAATACCAGAATGGATTAAAAATTTATGATTTAAAAACCTGTTATTCCACATTGAGGTTTATGCCCACGTTGTGGTTTAAGCCCAGCCAGTAACCCAGAGCTTTAGCTGTTTTATCCAGAACTGTTGTACAGGTGAGGAGGTGCTGCAGGAAAAAAGCATTGAGCCATGGGTTTTGTAAAGAAAATGCTGAGAATATCTTCAGGATACATTCATTTGACATCATGTATGCCAGACAGTGGTTTCCAAATGACATCTTACATAACTCCTGAGTCAAATAAGATAACAAAAAGTTCTGTGTTGCAGTTGAACAACCGTAACTAGAAACTCTCTGAACATTATACTTATATACTTATTGCTAAACCAGTAAGGACAATTGCAAATTACAATGTAGAAAATGCTTGAGCATTCATTACCATATTTCTTCTATCAAGGCAAACCACACATTCCTCTTAGACACATGTCAAATGTGAGGCTTTAAAGAAAACGTTCCATGAGTTATCCAAGTATAAGGAGCATCTGAGTAATTTTCTTAATTGGTCAGATTGCTCAGTGCTAATATGAACATATTTTCCCTCTTAACAGAAAGTATATAGAATATTGAGTCCTGGACTAAGACCAAACATGGAAAATTTCAGGCTATGCAGTAATACGAAGGGAGGGAAGGAATTGTAACTGACAAGCGGGTTATATTGGAAGTCCCATCTTGGTTTCAACAATAGGACTGGTATCTTGATACTTGTGTTTAAGAAATGTGGATTTCCACATACTAACCATCTTTCATGAATTACTGCACATCTGACAAATTTGAGTTATTGTGCTCCTCCTGGGAGATTTTTAAAGCCAATTGTAACAACAGATTATATGAAACAGCTGGTCAAACAGAATGAGGAACCAGTTCATTGGCATTTGATGAATTAATAAAACCACGCACAATGCAAATTTCAGCAATAGCTAGCAATTCTCCAGGAGAATAGGAACCAAAAAGAAAGGAGCAGGAATCAAACTACAGCAGCTGTTTGGCCAACAGGTAGGAGGTAATTATTTCTACATGGCTAAGGCTTGGAAAACTCTTGCAAGACTCTGGAAAAAAAAAACCTGCTCCTTGCAACTTGTGCAAATGATAACAGAAGAACAGTGTTTAAATGATTTTCTGGCTGTTCTTTTGAGAAAAAGCCAGTGAAAGAGAGAAAGGTTGCACATCAGATTGTCTGCTAATGCAGGGACAGAGAAGAACAGGCTTGAGTGTCTTGTGGGGAATGAGTAGCTGTAGGGACAGCAATCCTTTCACTGTTGCCTTTACAGCTCCAGTGGCAAGCAGAGACCTTTGAGAACCAATGCCATAACTGATTCACCCCAAGCTAAAGCGTTAACATGCCACCATAACAATCTTTTTTGCTTTTTGGATATTGTCTTCTTGAATTTTATACAACTCAGAGGATACAGCTGCTACTCTTCCTGGAACAGGAAAATTTAGATCAACGGTAGAAATAGCTTCCTGAATCTTTGCAAATAAGGGTTTCCAATCTTCCTGAGGATAGTAATGGTCACTAAGGTTGGCAGGAGGAGTTGTTTGAGAAACATCTAATTGCCTAGCAGTGATGGACATCTGATTCAAGGCAATAGTAGTTCCCCAAAACCCCTTTATTAAATCTAAATAATGATCCCCCCAAAGCACGAGAATGTTTCTTGAATCATTATTAAGAAAAGGAGTCAAGACAACTTCAGCATGTTCAATTGATTGTTCTGTTTCAGGAAAGAAGTCATCAGGAAGTTTTTCAGTACTAGACAAAGACTGAATAATTACAGGATCCATATATAACCGAGAAACAATACAGATTTCAACATTATCACAAGGTACAGCATAAAGCAACAGCAAATATAATCGTAAATATACCCTGGTTCTGAGCTCCCATGGAGGTGCAAGTAATCTCCATGACTATCTGAAAAAATGGGTAGAAATGTTTGGCAACAGCTATAGCAGTAAACTTTATCAGGCTAGCATTTTTCTATAGCGGATCATACAGAATTTCCCATGTAGGAGAATATCTTTACCAGGGAAAACCTGAGGAACTGTAGGAAGGTGAACCATCAGAAGGAGCTGAACAACCAAATGATGAAATTAATAATAATGAATTATCAGGACTAGGTGGCTTAGACACTAGATTACAAAGGGAAAGCAAGTGGGTACAGTTGAACTGATGCTTACAATATGTTCTCTGTCACCTGCATCAGCTAGTACACTTCATGGAATAAAGAACCATGTGGATAACAGATTTTTGAAAAGCTTTTGACGAGGCCAGTCAGCATAGGCAATTAAATAAATGAGCCATTGGATAAAATGGAAAGAGAAAAATGGGGGAACTCATCAGTGGGATCCCACAGGGATGTCAGCTGGAACCGGTGCTGCCCATCACGCTTAGCAATGACCGCTAGTGAAATTCCACAGTTGTTCCTACTCAAAAAGTACAAAAGTCATGTATGGCTTTACACAGTCTAAAATGAACTGCAAAGAGTTTCAGAAGGTACTGACAATACTGCATGACCAAGTGATAAAATAGCATGTGAAGTCCAATATTCATACATGCATAATAATGCATACAGAGGGAAATAAAACACCCTAGCTATGAACAGAGTGAGGATCTGCTGAGCTGCTGCTGTTCAGAAAACTGGTATGGAAGTCTGCACAATTCCCTGACAAGCCAACTCAGGGATTCATTGATGGTCAAAATGAGAGAAAGACAGGTAGCAATGACTAGAAAAGAACTAAAACAAAACACAGATTATGCCTCTGTTCAGATCTGTTATGGCTAACACAGATAGAAAAAGATACAAGGGAGGGAAATAAAGCTGCTGAGAAATACTGAATGGTTTCTGTAGGAGAAGAGACTACTAGATTGGAAAAGAGATGAATGGTAATGTAGGTTCATAAAATTATAAAGAATGAGGAACAGGGAAGGATTATTCATTGTTCCTGGTAATAAAAGAAATAAGGAGTAGCTAATAAAAGTATCAGACAGAGGTTTTAAAACAGACCAAAGGAAGGACTTTTTAATTCAATGTGTATTTAAGTTGTGAAACTCTTAATCACAATATATTGTGGAGGCCAAAGGTTTAAATCAGTTGGAAGACAGATGAGACAAATTCATGTAGGATAGGTTTGTTTGTAGCTAATAAACACTGGCTAGAGCCTCCATCCAAAATGGTAAATTACTGATTGCCAGAAACACAGAAAGTGTGTCAAGGGAAGAACTGTATTATATGACCTGTTTCTTACACTCTTTCCACAGAAAAAAACTCTCACATCTTTGGAGGTAGCAAGTTGCTCAGTTACAGCAAAACGTATCTCTTCTGTTTAGATTCAACTTGGTGTAAAGAAGTGGCTGGTGTGAGAGTTTTAGGAGGTGGTATTTTCCTTCCATAGCTCTTGCAGACATCTATTTGGCCTTCTGCGTATATCAGTTTAAAGATATGCACAACTGAAACAGGAAATTAATGACTGTCTCAGTAGCTGCTGGTAGTCTGAATCTCTACCTTCCCGGCATATGACCAGTTCCATGCCATGGAGAGACCTGCTGGGGGGCAAACTCTGAATAATGTGTCACAAAAAGTAACCGCAAGGTACGAGCAAACATGTTCAGGTTCTTTGGGAGAGATACCTTCCCAAGACTGTCCTCAGGCTGTGGGTATCTGGTGAGGAGATAGATCTTGAGCCCTACTCTCAGCAAACAGTGACATGGCAGCTTTGTAAGAGGAAGCAGGCTCTGCATTTGAAAGGTGCGTCTTGAAAGGAAGAGTCAACTCAGTCCCTGAAGGGAACCTTCCATTCTTGAGGACTCTACTGCTGTTTGAGTGGTTGTGTGAGTATGTGTGTCTGCAGGTATCTTGGATTGCCTTTTTTGTCAACTTAGAACAGGTGAACCTATATCCATAACCTGTGTCCTAGGCTGTGTAGCAGGGAAGCTCACTGCCATCTGTGGTTTGCATGAAATTAGCATGGAGCAAATTTGAAGCAATAAACACAATCCTTTTCCAATTTTGGTACTGAACAAGTTGATCATTAACTAGAGGTTTATCTACTTACTTTACAGGATATACATCTGGAGGTCTTGCAAATGGAGAAGGGGTTGTATTGAACCCCTCAGGACAAACACAGCTTGTCATTGCTACTGTGGAGGTAGCCTTCATGACAGTAAGACTGCCATTAAGACTTCCTCAGGTATTTAACTGCAGTGTGTATCTTTATTACATACAAGATTTTCTGACAATACTTACTCATGCTGTCATTTTTCTTTGCATCAAAGAAACAGCTGTGTCCATAGGAGCTCTGCCTCAGCAGACTAATAGCTGCCAGATGCTAAAGAAAACTTCAGGAATCACAATAATATGGTTGAATGATGACTGGAGGGTTTGTGTTTCTTTCCGTGTTTTTCTGTCTTCTACAGTACTAGGGAGATCTTACCCTAACTATGGACATATTCTTGTTCTCTGACAGTAGCTTGTTGCCATTATACTGAATGCTGTTACTTAACGG
>JAVHNF010033650.1:0-11855 GCA_034783455.1 Micropsitta finschii | reverse complement strand
CACCAACTGCTGTTGTGTTCAGAGGTCTGTATTGAGACTGCAAGTTCTGCTGGCATACGCCAAGATCAGCGTCTTTTAGCTTCTACCCTTTTGGAGATGACAGGGAAAGAAGGGCAAAAGTAACAGAAGAGCATCTTGTTGCCTAAGTAGGCTGGAAAGCATGTGTTCAGTCATCTCTTGCTCTGTCTTGTGTTGGCAGAAGGAACTTGTTGCCATGTTTTCTTATCAATATGCAGTAGTAGCTGCAAATAGTAGTATTCGGTGTTTGGTCTGCAGTTGCCGGAAGCTGTGTCTATGTACACACTAATACCTGATTTGATCCTGTGTAGATTGGTATTTCATTCACAGGCTAACAGGAGTTGCTCTTTCCTGAGCTGTCACAGGGACCAAATCAAGGTAGCGATAGGTGAGTCTGTTCCTTGGTGGATGGAATCTATCCCTGTCCAAATATAATCTCGAGAGAGGCATAGCACACCAAAAGCTCTACACTTCAGAAGCTGCAGGCACATGAGGCTTCAGCCTCCTGCCACAGAGAGCAAGTCTTCATTGCTTTGGTGATTGGTAATAGAATTAAAGAGCTATGTTAGCTCTTTCTGCTCTAAGTGATGGAAAAACGAGCATCCAAGTTTCATTTCTGCTAGAAAAATGGCTTATATCTTTGACTTGAATTTATTTCACAGCCTGTTGGTTTTGGATTGTAGACTAGCCTGTAAAACTTACAGCATTGCATTGGAAACTCAGTAGTTGAAACCTGTAGTTGAGTGGAGATACAAATAACAGGGTTTTAATCTCCAGGCTTTCAAACTGTCAAGGCAAAGCAGGTATTTAAGATGATAACAAAAGCTCTAAATGGGAACATTGCCTGTATCTGTTTGTCTGAAATCATCTGGTGTTTGTCTGTGGGGAAGAGAAACATCCACCTAAAATATACCTTGTCAGCTACCTGTCCAGTCGGTGCTAGGAATTGTCCTCTCTGCATTCAGAAATGAAAGCTTCTGGAATGTTCTTCGTTGTCCAATTTATGAACCTTCTTCTTACCAGTTCCTTCTTTAATCTTGCAGAGTAAGTGCGTCAAGTACTGGCCTGATGAATATTCCCTAAAGGAATATGGAGTTATGCGTGTCAGGAATGTTAAGGAGAGTGCAGCACATGATTACACGTTAAGAGAACTTAAGCTTTCTAAAGTTGGGCAAGTAAGTATGTCAGTAACTCTGTCCTGTGAACTGAGGTTGAAGAGCACCAGAAAAATTGCAGAAACAGACTGTTTCTTTGGAATCAATAAAAGCACTGAGAGATTAATGAATTGACCCCTGTCTTTCTTTGAAGCTCCAGGTTTAGTTCTATCTCTTTGTCCTTGGGATAATTGAAGATTGTTAAACCTAAGCACTTCTTGGCAGAAGATGCATGGCTGCAGAGCTTTGAGGAAATCTGGAGAGAGAGACTATGCTTTAAAGTAGTTGCATTTAAGTCTAGCTAAACAATTGCTCCCTTTCATGAAGGTGATTGTGCTAGAAGAAAATGGTTCTGTGTGGGTCCAGTATGTAGAAAGAAGACCTGAGGAATACAAAAGATGAGGAAGGAGGCAATTAACTAGTGTGGAAATAGCACTTCCTTGTTAAGAAACAGTTTTTTTCAGGGTACAAAGCAAATTGTATAAGAAGAAAATTAGCAGGATGTATTAGATTGGAGTGTCCATGGGATGGAGCTGAGTGTGGAGAAGTACTTAAGGTTGGTGTCACTAGGTATGAATGAGGAGTATGACAGATGAAGGTCCCTCACTGTCGGTCACCCTCAGACAGACCTTTATGGCTTTCAAAGGTGAAGATGGACATGTGCTTAGAAACAAATGCATGAGAAAGAGGGAGCTGAGGAAGCAGGTGATATGATTGACTTGTCAGGCCAGGAAGAGCTCTGGCTTGTTCCCTCCTTTAAGACAGTTGTGATGCTGGGGATACTGAGCAGCCGGTTGGATATGCCACCATCTGATCTGACTCAGCTTTGCCACAGAGATGCATTTAGCTAGATTTTGATGTAAAGGGCTTTGTTTTCATGTGTTGGCATCTTCCTTTCAGGGGAACACAGAGAGAACAGTCTGGCAATATCACTTCAGGACTCGGCCTGATCATGGAGTCCCAAGTGACCCTGGTGGTGTACTAGACTTTCTAGAGGAGGTGCACCATAAGCAGGAGAGCATTTCTGATGCAGGACCAGTTGTGGTCCACTGCAGGTATGGTGATGCACTGTGCCTTTCCTGCTACTACTCTCTACCTTGCAGAGTTGGATCCTTTCTTTTTTCCTCTTTTTCTTCTCTTTCTGCTTTGTGTTTTGCAAAGCACAAAGTCTGTATGAATAAGGATTTTTGATCTTGTATGAGAAAGTGGTTCCAGTCTTGGCTCCATACATTTCAGGTACAGGATTGTGGAAATATTCTAGTATCCCATCCCACCTCCTGTGAGTGCTTTCTCCTCAGTCTTGGCTTATAAATGAAATACTTCTTACAAGGCAAGGAAATGTTAGATCTGACCCTCTAGGCTTTTTCTGATTCAAGGATGTTAATAAAGGCTGAGGTACAGCAGTGCTCTCATGACTTCTGTCTCTTCCATGTCAAGTTGCTTAGGTCTCTGGTTACTTTTAGCTCTGTCACTTAGTTTGATTCTGGCTATAATTTGGAAGTATAATGTCTATTAGTGTTAGCCTCTGAGCTGTACTGGTGTTTCATTATCTGTTCAGAAAGAGCAAAACTTCCTTCCTTCTTTTTTCCAGTGCTGGGATTGGGCGAACAGGAACATTCATTGTGATTGATATTCTTATTGACATAATCAGAGAAAAAGGTACGTTCTGCTGGAAGATGAGACCAATCTCTCCTCCAAAGACAAAGTTTGTCTTTCTTTTCGTAACCGTATGATGATTTTCCCCAGGTGTGGACTGTGATATTGATGTTCCAAAGACCATTCAGATGGTGAGATCACAGCGGTCAGGAATGGTTCAGACAGAAGCACAGTACAGGTTTATTTACATGGCAGTACAGCACTACATTGAAACGCTACAGCGCAGAATCGAGGAGGAGCAGGTACATTTGTCCTGAGTCTAAAATATTCCATAGGAACATGTTAGCATTTCAACAGGGAGCAGGGTTGCTCATTTGCTGCCTGTGGCTTTTGGAGGCATGACTGCTGTCTGTGGGTAACCAGTGCATTGTGACAAGGCTGGGTCTGCAACCTGTTCACCCTGTTCAGAGAAGTTAGCTTGTATCTCAATTCATTATGTTTAAGAATTACCTAAACTAGTAAGTGGAATTAGAAAACCATAAAATGAAACCAGTGTGTTTGACCACTGGTGGAGGAAGAAAATTGGGACCTTCCATGAAAATGCTAGCATGTGTGGGATCCTGCCCTCCAGTCCCTGCACTCCAGCTCTCAAATTCCCTTCATGTTATTTAGTTTTCTATGCAAGAACAACAAAAGATAAGGCTCTTTTACTTGGTACAGAACCTTGTTTTCTGTTGTCCTTAAAGAGGTTTTGAATATTGACTGTATTTCTAAAGTATGATAATCAAATTCAGCTGGTAGACACTCTTAATACTGATTTCAGAGTCTTCAAGTACACGTTTTTTAGGAAGGCATGAGTATATTGGACTGAAATATTAAAGAACGAATGTGGTGATCTTGCAGTAGTACAGTGTCCAACAAAAAACAGAGGAGTGATTTGGTGTGGTAAGGTGAGCAAAGCTTTGGAATATGTGGTGACAGCCCCAAGACCTTCGGGTCACTCTTCCTGTTTTAAGTACATCACTGCACTCAAATCCTACAGTCTTACAGAAGTGACTTCATTTTGTAATAAAAACCTGGCATTCTGCTCGCTGTTGCTTTTCATTCTGTGGTCATCTGGGACTTTTATCTTTATTTCACAATTTCAGTGTCTTTCCTTCCGCAGCTGGCTTGCTGCTTGGGAGATAAAGACACACAACTGATGAGGCAGATGTGGGAAGCTGCATGGTTAGCACAGTGCCGGATGTGTGATACAATCCCTCTTTAGAGATGGAGAGTGCCAGCTCGGGTTGGGCACTCTCCAAGAGAAGCCACTCTCTTGTGTGGCTTCTGCCTGCTTTGGAGTGTGGCAGAGCTGATTTGATATTTGCCTACGTGATGTGGATGCTCTGTTCAGCAGAGAGGATAGAGGCTTTATTCCTCTCCTCAGGACAGCTGTTGTGTGCTCTGATGGTGATCAGACACAAAATGAAGAGCAAGTCATCCCTCAGGTGTACTTTTTTCCTGCCTTTGTTGTCTCATTTTGCTCTAAGGAGCTGCCTCGTATCTGTGTATAATTATGCAAGTATCCTCAGCTTGTTGAATAGGGTCTCTTTCTGCTGCTGCCATTTGCAGAGTAGATCTGGAGCTCTCTCTTGATCACTGTAATAGGTTTTGAGTAGTATTTTGATATTAAGTGGAGCACTGTATTTCTCCCGTAGTGATGAGACTCAGTTGTGTTTCATCCTCTATTCCGTTACTAGCTCAGAAGGCACAGGTATAAAAAGAAACTGGAAGTGGACTATTGCTTTGCTTCAGGAGGTCTTGACCTATAGCTAGGGCTAGTGGCAGCTGTAGGAATAAAACAGTATAGAACTTCTCAGACAAAAGCAAAGCTTTGTGGTCACTATGGGAGTTAATGTCCTGAAAAAACCATGGTGAACTGAGGATGCTCCAAGGCATGCTCTGATAGAGCAGAAAAAACCCTGGCTGAGTGGTAGAATGCTTGAATTTCATCCCAGTAAGATAGTTTGGGAATAAAATGCTGTGTTTAGAGAAACTTTAACTTCTGGAACCTTCTTCTCTGTGCTTGCTTTAATTGCAGTTGCAAACAGTGGAAGTTGGGAATAAAAACTGGTGAAGTGGTTAGGACCTTTATAGGAAACCACCTGTCTGCTCTTCTGTCTGGATGAACACAGGCCAGCTCTGATAAGGAATTAGGTGGTCACATTAGCTAGCATTGTCATGCAGGACTTACACCCAGCTGGACTGAAGGAGTGGATTTGTGAGCAGCTGCATCTGTTCAGATAGATCTGCCTGCTTCTTGTTTGTATTCAGGAGAAAAATGTCCCTCCTCTGCAAGCATTCCTTCCTGCTTTGCCTTGCTGAGAGCATCCAGATTTCACACTTAGGTGTTGTGTTAAATGTTGCCTGTCTTCTTACAAGCGGGGAAGAACAGCAAAGTGAATTTGGTTTATTTATGATGTTTTCCCCCCTGGAGAAACGTTATATATTCTGTCATCTCAGAAACAAGTAGTTCTTACCACATCACAGTGATTCTGAGTTAGAAAGGATCATTACAGGTGAATTAGTGGAAGAAAAGCCAGATACCTATTTTTTCTTGGCTCGTTTTATCTGTTTAGATCAGCTTAAGTAATAGACCCAGATAGATCCTTTTAATTGCTTTTCCTGTACAATACAGCTGTAACTTGAATTGCTGTTCAGCAGTTTAATGTGGTGAATGGCATTCAAGCCCTAGTTTTGGGCTTCAGAATATTGGGGTTTGGCGTGCCCTAACGTTGGAGTACAGCAGAGTTTGAACCTTTCCATTTGCTTTAATCTTACTTTTTAACATTAACCTTCCAGGCAATTGATCTGTCCTGGCAGTAGATGGAAAAGTGATTTGTCAGGAGTAAGCAGGAGCCTGAGAGGGAGGAAGTTCAGGAAGCAACCAGAACAAGTTGAGCAAGTGTTGAGCAATCTCAGAAGGGTGCCTTGGAAAAACGTCAACCTACATTGCTGCACGGAGCATTCTTAGTGAGGCTGAGCAGCCAGAACTCCCCAGAGGCGCTGACAACCTCTGCTGTGAGGTTGATCCAGGCCAGTTATTTAGTACTTGTTCAAGCATTTAAAACACCAAACCAAACCCCCCAAACAACAAACTCCACAAGAAAACCCTTCAAGCGCAATACCCTGTAAGACTTTAAAGTGAGGTTTTAGTTTCTATGCAGGTTTCAATATCTGCATGTGCTGTGGATGTTCATCTTGAAAAGGAAAGAGCCATATCCCCTTCCTTTCCTAATGTAGCTTTGCTTGCTGGAGCCTCCAGTATCTTTAGCTGCATGCCAGCGCAATTGGCTGCAGCTTGGAACATATGCTGCAGAATACAAATAACAGCTTGGGTTCTTTTTATATCAAACCTAATGGGCTAAGATGTTATTTTATTAGAGATCTTGCAAACAGTGTTGTTACTCATTTGGACACATCTCCAAGCTGGAAATAAGGTCAGTGGGAAGCCCACTGGCTGGTACTGTCTATTAAAGAATGAAGGGTGGTTTCTTTTGCCAAGTAAGATGAAGATTGCACATGAGTTCATAGGGTTGGTGTAAACTGCTGGAGATGGTGGAAAGGAGAATATTTTTCAGGTCTTGTAACCAATAGCTAAATCCAGCTTTTATGTCTTACCCATTTGTGTATATTATCTACAGAACTGAGCTCTTTTGTCCTCATAGACCAACCTTTCTTCTAAACCCATACATGTTCAGTTATACATGTAATTTCTGCACTGCTTTCGTGACTGTTTTCTCTCAGTAATCCAAACCCTGGCTTTTTGTTGTGTTTTGCTTCACAGAAGAGTAAGAGAAAAGGTCATGAATACACAAACATTAAATATTCTTTATCGGACCAGACAAGTGGGGATCAGAGCCCTCTTCTACCCTGTACCCCAACCCCAGCGTGTCCAGAGTAAGTTCACTTCTCTTGTTAGTCCAGTTCAAAACTGAGGCAGTAATCATTTGGAACTTCAAATGTGAACGAGTTACCGTAGAATCTGCCCTAGACAGTTGCCCTGTGCTTTGCTCTTAAATTGAGCGAGCCAAATTGTCACTGAATTAAATTGTGTGTATAAATATGGTTTTCTCACACTAGATCCTTTGGACTCTAAATACTTACTTTGTTTCAGAATGAGAGAAGATAGTGCTAGAGTATATGAAAATGTGGGGCTGATGCAACAGCAGAAGAGTTTCAGATGAGAAGATGTACAGAGACTTCCATGCAAAGGCAGGTATGGATGGATGTTCAGGAGCGAGTGGAATGCAGCCTGGGCTTGTGGTGTTTGGAGAAAATGGATCCAAAATCAAACTATGAGAAGAGCTATAGAAAGGACTTTTTAATTCCCAAAATGCTTGTAATCCAATGGGGCATTTAAATTCCAGAAGGCCATTTTAATTGAGTTGCATCTGTGTCTACCCTTTCAAAACAATGTGGAATTCGGCTTCTGTCCTTGTGCCCTAGCTCAGCAGTGAAATGAGTTGGAAGTCTGAGTTGGAAGTTCAGGAGATTGAAGTTCTGCATGCTGGCAAAAGATGAGTAGCAGCTACAGTCTGAAGTTTCCATGTCTTTTAAAAGGGATCTGCTTGATGGTAAAGATTTGTGTGTGTTTAAGGAGATCCAGAAAATACTAATCTCATGCTCAGCCTCATAAAAGATGTGATGAGCAGTTACTGCTGTGCCTGTGTGGTGTGAGCAGTTGGTGTAGTATTATTGTCATACTAGTAAAAAATGAAATCCTTTTGCTGGGAGATAAATCCGTAGATTCTCTTTATTACATTTTAAATATCTGTTATAATTAGGTTCTTGCAATTAGACAACGGAATATTATGTGTAGGTTATTAGCTAATAAGTTTATCTGATACTTCAGTTAATGGGCTGTGAATACAGCGAAGGAAAACCTTTACATTTAAAGTGGCTTTAGCAATTAATTTCATTTAGATTCTAATCTAAAGCCTTTTATCATCTCCCCCCTGTATTTTTCAAGTCCTGTTTTCCCTTTTCCATGTGATAACTGTGTGATTCACCCATTTAGTCCGGGCACCTTCTACAAGGAGGCCCATCTTCTACTGCCAAAGTATCGCACACTTCATAAGCACAGTTTGAGACTTTCAGCTGAGTTTAAGGCTGTCTTGAGCCCTTCTGTATCATGTCAAACTAAGAAATGTCTGCTGGTTTCTTTCCCTAAATAATCTTTTTCTTCTCCCTTCCTTTCCCAGAAATGAATATGGTTTTTAAAAAGGTCAAGAAAGAGACGGAAGAAGCTTCACATGAATGGTGAACTCTGAGGGCTTGGTACCTTTTATTTACGGTTTTAATCCTTCAACAGTAGGCAAGACTTCAGACCATCTAAAGATTGTCGATCTCTCTTCTCTCCAATGCCTGATTTACAATTGCTCGTTTTCCAAATAAAAGGAAATCCTTCTACAATGTAGACACCTACTTTGTAGAGTCAGTTTTGAATCCCACAAACTGCTGGACTGGCATCCATTTGTTTTTTTAATAGTGTCTTTGTTTCACTGTATGGCTGTTAGTGGGTTTTTTTCCTTGTTTGAGCAATTGTGGGATGCGACAGGATGCATTGGATGTGACGGGATGTGTTGAGACATGGTGGGATGCAATGGGATTCAATGGGATGCTATGGAATACAGTGGAAGGCAGTGGGATGCGACTGGATGTGATGGAACGCAGTGAGATGCCATGGGATGCAGTGGGATTCAATGGGATGCAGTGAGATGCGGTTGGATCAGTGGGATGCCATGGGACACGATGGGATGCGATGGGATGCAACGGGATGCAGTGGGAGGTGATAGGATGCGATGGGATGTGGTGGGATGCAGTGGGATGCAATGGGAGGGTCATCGTCAGGTCCTACCACTCCCCAGCCCCTCTCCATACCCAGGGCTCCACAGTGGCACCACAGGGGTCCCTTGTCCCAGCGTCACTGTGTGGCCACCCTGGTGCCAGGGGCTCCATGACACATCCTGACCCAGCATTCCCAGTCATTATCCCTATTGCTTCAGCTCCGTGAGGTGCCGGTTGGTGCCGGTGGGGTTGGGATGCTCCCGGACAAGGGACGCTCACACCCCAATGGAACAACCAGGAATACCAAGTGTGAGTCACCACAACACAACCAAAAATCCCATCGTATTCCAGTCCTAAGGAATTCCAGTGGCTGTCCAGTAACCCAAAAGGACCAGGAAGCTCAAGCTGGGATTGGTGCAGCAGTTGCCACCACAGAGGGTTGCCAAGGTGCCAAGAGGTGCATAGGGAAGGCAATGACCCCCCATTGCCAACCAGAGCTTGGGGGCACCTTGGCCAACAGGGCGACCCCATGGCCAACATGGGGACCCCGAAACAGGAAGCCAAGAGATGACCACGGCAGCCACCAGTCCCCCCAACACCGTGCCGGGAGCTACGGCACCATCCCTGCTCCGGGTGGGCAAACTGAGGCACGGTAGCTGGCAAAGGAAGGGGGTGTCTCTCCCATCCAATGCATCCCGGTGCCATCCTGTGCCATGCTCCACACTCCCACTATCCCCATCCCCAGGAGGGGACAGAGGTGGCATGGCCGTAGGATGAACCCTTGGGTCATGGCACTGTGCTGGTGCCGGGATGCTCATGGGATGCTCATGGGTTGTTAAGATGTGCACACTGTGCCAAGGGGGCTGCGGGCCACAGGGGAACAGAAAATCCCTTTACGCATGAAAAGCAGTACAGTACAGCAGAATGCTGGGCTGGAGTCGCAGAATGAGAGGGGCCTGCCAGCTACCCTCTGGAGTGGTGGTTTACAGCTACGATGATAGAGTTCTGGCTTAAGATGATGATTAATAAAACCAGGGAAAAGAGAAGAGGGGTTTTCCCTATGAGAACTGATGAACGCAGTGAATATTGCTACCAAGGTTAGTAGCAGAAGGG
The DNA here is from genome assembly GCA_034783455.1 of Micropsitta finschii. Taxonomy (NCBI): domain Eukaryota; kingdom Metazoa; phylum Chordata; class Aves; order Psittaciformes; family Psittacidae; genus Micropsitta; species Micropsitta finschii. The sequence continues at coordinate 2,142 of JAVHNF010033650.1, read as the reverse complement.
AATCTTTCCAGCCATCCAGTGAAATCTCATGGCTGGAATGCAAAACATTTTTCTGAGAAGTGCCGTCATGTTCTTTTATCCCATGTATATGACCGGAGCCTGATCGCTCGCCCTTCCTGCACTGTGACGCCAGGCCTCTGCGCTGCACAGGGTTATGCCACGCTTGCCTAATGGGGCGATGGGTGCTGGGGCACAGGGCAGATCTCAGGATCACGGAAGGGGTACAAACGCGATCCGTGGATTCTAGTGTAGAGAAGATCAGTAGTGTCCTTGGAGTTCAAGGGGGGCAAAGAGATCCCCAAAACGAGAGGCCACGCTTCTTCCTGACGGGGCGCAGGTGCGGGTACTGGGAGCCTTTGAATCGCTGCATCCCGGAGCAGAGACCAGGAAGGGGGGGAGGCGGCGGGACCGCCCAGCCCGGAGCACCCACAAGAGGCTTCGGGTCAGGGTGCTATTCCTGACCGAGGGGAGCAAGGCGGGGGAAGCCTCCTTTCCCCGAGCCCCTGATGTCCCCTCGTAGCCGGAAGGCCCCACGGCTCTGCCCCCTGGAGCGGGCGGTGCTCCTCTGCTCCCGGAGCAAAGACAGTTTACGCACACGAGTGACCAATTTTATCCCTCGTAGTTTCCCACGAAGAAAATCCAGTCGGAAGCAAGCCAGGGAGCAAACCCAAACAAACAAGTAGCGCAGGGGAACGGGACAGGGAGGAGAAGGGGGGGGTTCTCGCTTTCTCCTCGTGTGCAATCAGTAAAACACATATAGGGGCCACTTCGGGATTTGCCCAGGGAAGGGTTGGAGAGCAGCTGGCTGCGGTAATCTCCTCGGGAGACAAAGGAATGCCCAGTCCCAGGATCACAGGTAAACACACAACCTTTGTCATGAAAATGAGGGGCTAGGATAGGGCCGGAGCAGATGATTTGCGATTTGAAAAAGGGGGCTGGGGGGGAGGGAAGGCCCAGAGCTGCTTATCTATCATCTGGCCTCGCTGTGTGCCAGCTGAGCCACGCGACTGCCCTTTCTTATTCTAATCAGCACATGCCTTTGCAACTTTGGGCTAACCTACACGCTAAACTTCTTAATCCCTCTCCCCGCAAACGGCAAGGCCGGCGCAGCTCCCTTGCGGCACCTCCGTGCCCACCGCCTTCCCGACCCGGGTCTGGTTGGAGCGCTCGGCGGCGGGGCCCCGGCCAGAGCCCACACCCCGGGCACGCCGCCGAGCGCAGGTCCCGAGGGGGAGGCAGAGCCCCTGCCCGGCGGCTCCCCGCCTGCCCTTGCCCTGCTCTCCCCTGCCCTCCCATCCAGTCCCATCCCGTACCGGGGGGACAGGTGAAGGGGGCGTGCAGGGAGGGCTGCGGCAGAGGAGCAGCCGCTCACACATACCTCCGTAGGGACTATAGACCTAATTAAAATATTATGCACACTCGGCTACACATAGCTCCACACGTACACGTCCCTCCGCCGCCGCACCGTTCGCCATATGCCCGGAGCCCTCCGTCCCGGGAAAAATCAGGGTTGCGCGCCAGCGATGGCAGAGTCTCCCTAATTAACACACACACGCATATCCTTTTGAAGTGACTTTTCCCATCATCTGGCTCGCTTAGAAATAAAGGCCGCTGCTGACCAGGCGCTCTCGGCCGCGGTGCTGCGCGGTGGCACCGTAAATCCCCCAGGCCCGGGACAGGGCAGAGGGGTGGTTGCGGGGAGGATATCGATTAGGGCAGGAGGGAGAGCACAATACCCCACCCGCCCTAGCGAGTCGCTGCCACCCGTGGCCGAGCCCGCCGCATCCCGGCCGTGCGGGGTCACCGCATTCCGCCCGCGGGGGTCCCGCCGCCTGTTCTCCCCGGTGGGGCGGGCGCAGCAGAGCCTCGGGCGTCGGTGTGGGAGAGATGGCCCATGCCCGTACGCGGGGGTCGGTGTTGGTGCGCAGTTTACCAGCGCCGGGGAGGCGCGGGGGGCGGCGGGGGGCGGCGGGCGAGCGCGGTGCGGAGACACGCGGTTGGGAGCGAAAAAGCGCCATTTGGTTGGGAGCAGATGGCTGGCTGGGGGGCTGATCGCGTCTAAAGGCGTGTCATCCCCCTTCAGCGAGAATCCCTAAGGGCTCCCCTTGTCTTCGAAATCAATGAAAATTAAAGTGCAGAGAA
>JAVHNF010033644.1:0-11710 GCA_034783455.1 Micropsitta finschii | reverse complement strand
AAACATATGTCTTTGACGTATGATTTATTTCTGCCTGTCTTAGTGAGCATTGCCCAAGCTGCCACAGGGACCATGAGATTGCAAACACAAAGCAGCAAAGATTAACTCTACTGGGTGTTTCTCTGACAATTTTAATGTTACTGTCATTTTGAAGTGGGAAGGGATTTTCTTGGGGTTTGGGTATTTTCTTTGTATGGTGCCTCAGAGTTATTATGAAAAAATCAATCCGTACAGCTTTTCACTTTGAATTGAATTGGATTTCTTTTGATGTTGTAGAACTATAGGGTAGTTATTGGTGTGTTGCCTATAGTTTATTAATTTAGTAGGTGCTAGATACTTGTAGTTTGGGAAATTAAAGATGGTACTTCATGTAATACAAGTTTTGAAGTGAAAGTGCTGCCATTGAGAAATTCTCTGGCTGATGGCTCTTTTTGAGGTATATGGGCAATGTGAAGTTCTTAAAATATGTTAATAAAGTCTATATGTAAGTTGATGAAATAGGGTACAGAAGAAGAATGATGATTTCTGAAATCTTTCCCTTTTCTGTAAACAGGGTTATTTCCTTCTCTTTGAGTCAATGCTGGATTCTGTCATCTATGCAAAGGACAAGTACCTGCCTGAGGGAGGCTCAGGTTGGTGTGCATAATTCTTTTAATAAATTTAGCTCTGGGGGGAAGCTAAATGAACTCTGAGACTTAGAATAAGCTATGCATGGATGAGAAAGTTGCCAGTCTAAATGAGAAATGTTTCCATTAGTATGAGCTTCAAGGCATTAATTTACTGTATGGATAATAGAAGACCATTAGGTGGGGTATCAAGGTCTCAAGTTAATGGTGTTTTTAAGAACAGAAGGGGTTATTTATTCTTAAGTACAGTCTAAATTTTTCCTCCCTACTTCTTCCCACACATGGGCATCTGTTTTCACCTCAAAATCCCAGTTTCTGCATAACTATAAACAGAGGAAAGTAAGTTTTATTCTGTAGGATGTGGCACTGTTTGAGTAAGCTATTGTGAATTACAGGAAGAATGGGTAGGATGTTTATTTTGAGGAGGGAAGTTGCATAGGGAGAACGTAGTTTCAAAGAACAGAAGCCACATGAAATAACTAATGGAATTCCATTGTTTCAATTCAGCATATTTTATCCTGCTGGGAATATACTAATTTTCTTTGTGATTGGATGGTAGGGAAGGGACAGAACATAAAAGTTTTATTTTTAAGTAGAATTCTTTTATCTTTTTAAGTAGCTTAGGTAGTGTCATCTTAAGCAGTGTTTAAGTGCCTGGAAATATTTATTCCTCGTGTGAAGCCATTTTCTGCACCAGTTCTGCATATGCTGTATTCCTTGTGCTCTATTCCTTTGTCAGTATTGTATTTCGTATTGACCTTTTCAATTGTAGTCATCAGTCTGGGTTTTTTTTCCCCTCTTTTGTGCTAATTATGCACGTAGTTTCACTACGCTGACTTAATGATTGGATTAATGACTGTGTAACAGTGCTCACTGCAGTGCTTCTCTGATTGCAGCGAGCTTTTGTATGCTACAGAGTGCAGCAGAAAAAAAGGGGGATTATGCAATGGTCCAACATTTGGTCACAAAGTGACTACACCAGCAAGAGGTTACTGTTCATGTGGTGAAATATTCAGAAGCCACTTGAACAACATGACAGAGTAAGAGGGTTTTTTGGTTTTAGCAATTTAGAGTAGTGAGCAGATCTGAAATACAGTTGTTCTATGCTCTGTACAGATATATGCTGGTAATTTTACATTGCAATATGATTAAGTCTGGGGGACATTCCCTAAAATTGTAAGGAATCTTCTTATGTTTAGCTACTGTTTCCAAAGCTTCTGACAAGGGCCAGAGACTTGTGACCTCCATTGAAACTGTTATAGTATCTTGTTTTCTATTTGTGTTGCTGGCAAACTTGCTAGTGGCTCGTGCCTCCCAAAGTTTCCTTTGAAAGACAGGGTATTCTGATTCTTCAGTACACATATCCTTTGTGCTTTGGGAGTATGTTGGGACCTTATTTGATTCTTCAAAGGATACAGTGTTGTACAGTCATAGGTTGGTATGGCCAGATTTTAAACGGAACGCTGTTTCCTTAAGATGCTTACTGCTTAAGATTACTGCTCCCCTGCCAGCTTGTATAGCAGGCAAATGGCTGTGCCTAAGGTTACTGAGAAAGTTGCTCAGCAATCAGCTTAGCAAGACAGACACTTCTGCAGTGTGGATGAATAGCAGCGGGACTGTGGGCATATCCATGTTTAGGTGAGCCAAAACTAAGAGCTCATTCCCATGTGAAGCCTTACCAGAGAAACTCCTGAGTCTGCCATAAAGCTTAACTTTGTCTCGAGCTGCTTTGTACTGTTGAGCCCAAGAACATTATTACTGGGATTGTTTGAAAGCTAAAAAATAGCCATAGAAGCAGCTGTGATTTGGCCAGATCTTTGAGTGATTGAGCTAGGAATAGAATCCAAATGTGTAACTTTGTGTTCAGTCAGTCATATCGTCATTACTTCAATTTAGCCTATTGGCCAGCTGAAGCAAATTGCGCCAAACTGTCTAGGGTAATGTATACAGTATATAATGGCTTTATTTGGGAACAAAATTCTTGCTGCCCAGGACCCATCTGTTTGTTCTTTAGAGCTGTTACTTGCTCTAGTATAGGTTTTTGCATACACTTGAGCGCAGTGTACATTAGTGAGGGGTGACATAGATAAGGAGGGTGTCATTCAAAACGTAATGCTGTTTGCTTAGTCACATTGAAATGATGATGGTATTCGCTTGGAATGATTTCCATATCCCTGGAGGATTGCTGCCTTACCCTTCCGCATCGCGAATTTTGTGAGGCATTGCTAAGGGATAAAGGATTTCCCATTGTATTCTGTTCACCACGTGAGCTGTTCCTAGTGACAGATGACTTCTGGGCACTGAGTCGAGAAGGACACAGATGGTCAAAACGATGAATCTGTGAGAGCATTGAGGACTGCGTGCTTTTTGTCCAATCAGCATTTTGATCATTTCACTTGTGAGAAGGAATAATTATTAAATTATAGGCTTAATGAGATGAAAAAAATAGTAAGTCTGTCAGGATTGCACAGGCAAGTATTGCAGGGTTGCAGAAAGAGCAGAGGATTTCCAAGGGGATTGAGGATAGTGAATAAAATGGCAAATGCAGTTTTTCAAGCAGATGCATTTAAACATCTTCAAAACTCTACAGTGTTTAAATGATTTAGGCTGATATTTAGATAGCGTGTTTCCAGTCAAACCTCAGTATAGCATATGCTTCTGGACATAGGTAAGGTAAATTTGGAAGTTAATGTATGACTGTAGTCTGTTGCCTGTGCACTGTTGGTGGAACACAGATTTCTTGTGGATTCTGAGCGGGCATTGTCTACTTCTTTGTTGTTATTTTGATGGGCTTAACTAAAATTGCAGCTTAGATTAGAGCATTAGTGTTTACATTTTTGCTTCTTGTTAAGCACTTTGTATATAATATATATAATGATATTTGATATGTAATCAATTATGAGTTCCACAACTAATTTAGGGGTTTGCTGTGTGGACCAAGAGATTTAATCAAAAATTGTTGTACCACTGAAATATTTAATGCTTGATAGACATATTAAACTTTTTCCTATTAACAGAATGTCCCAGAAACGTGGGCTACTCAGAGGAGGGAAGGTATAAAGTAGTTGATCACTTTTTGCTGTGGTTCTCACTTGCAGTGATGCCAGCATGTTCCTGGAAATGTATTCTATAACTAGAGACTTCCAGTCTCTTTGCACTGCTCTTCTTGCCGAATGCCTGGCATCCTTTTGAAGAGCATTTCCCTGAAAAATATTCCCTCAAAGGCTCGTAGTCTTGGCTTTTGTTGTCTTGCTTCACACTGTGTTTGAATTTTTGCATCATCAGTGGTGGCTCTTGGAGGTCTGAGATTCTGGGAGGTAAAGCCAAATTGAATGCGGTTGTCACACTAGTAAACAGCAACATCAGATCTTCAAGAAATGGAAACTCCTTATTGATGGCTCCAGAAATCACTTACAAATACTCCTGCCATCAGATGTTGAATCTTTATGTGTGTGGCAACTGTCAGGTGTGCTGGAACTAATTTATTTGTTTCAAATAAGGCAGTTTGAACGCCTTCCTGTTTCCATTCTCATCAGACTGCCTTTTTATTGCCAAGTTAATTGCAGGCTGTTCCTGGAGAAACCTGCTCTGAATCCCTTGTCTGTAAAGCAGGGGTGATGATAGCTTACCAGTGGGATTCCAGTTTAAGCTTGCTGGTATTTCATTATTTATTCTGTTTTAAACAGAGATGAGAAAAATGACAGTGTGTTCATATTTTGCATAACCTAGTCATGCTAAATGTAGATTGCTTACTTTAATGTCTTCACATGAAAAGAAAAAGGCTTTTTTCTTTTCAACTCTTCTTTATCATTAATATGTGTGATTTTATTTCCTAAGTCTACTCTCACTAGATGAAAGTTCTAATTTCAATTTTCTGCTTCTGTCTTCAGTATTTTACAAGGCAAAAAAAAAATACTGTTTTTCTGACTTACCAATCTATACCAATGACTTCTCCATACTCATTTTGATAAGCTACAGTTTCAAGCAGTGCTGAAGACAAGATTAATTTTACAGTTCATCAGATTTTGGGGAGAAAAAAGAAAAACTTAGCCGCAATTTTATCAATACTGACACATTCATGTATCGGTAAAAAAATAAAGTGTTTATTAGTACGCATTTTGCTCTGAAGCCAGCTCAAGAATTCAGTGTATGCGGCTTTTACAGGCTTTAAAACTCTAAAACCAAAACACTGGAATTTCTTTGTGGAAAGAAACTAGCTCAATATAAATCGGGCTTCTCTTACTGTTTGATAGTGCTGTAGACAGCCATGTTCATAGCAGCTGTTCTTTGTGCCTTTTCCAATCAGCAGCGGATAGAGATTGCTGAGGGATTGACTGGCTTTGCTGTAGGCAGCAGTCAAAAAGGCAGATGTCAATATTGCACTGCTGTTTGGAAAAGGTGTAAAGAATACCTGTTCTGAAGGTGTTCTTGAGAGAAGTGTGAAGATAGTGTAAGAATCACAGAAGCATAGAATAGTTAGGGTTGGAAAGGGCCATAAGATCATCTAGTTCCAACCCCCTGCCATGGAAAGGGGCAACTCACACTAAACCATTTCACCCAAGGCTCTGTCCAACCTGGCCTTGAATACGACCGAGGATGGAGCATTCACAGCTTCCCTGGGCAACCCATTCCAGTGCAAAGAATTTCTTCCTTATATCCAATCTAAACTTTCCCTGTTTAAGTTTTAACCCGTTACCCCTTGTCCTGTCACTACAGTCCCTGATGAATAGTCCATCCCCAGCACCCTTGTAGGCCCCCTTCAGATACTGGAAGGCTGCTATGAGGTCTCCATGCAGCCTTCAAGAGAAGTCCGGGCTGAACAGCCCCAACTTTCTCAGCCTGTTTTCATACAGGAGATGCTCCAGTCCCCTGATCATCCTCGTGGCCCTCCTCCGGACTTTTTCCAACAGCATATGTCCCTGTATGAAGCAGAAATACCTAATGCAGGATTAGTGATGGAAGTCTGTGTGTTTGAGTGAAAAAAAGAGTGAGGCGTTTCATGAAAGTTTCTTGCATTTCCAGCCAGGCAAGAATTTTAAATGAAAATTGTTTTTATTAATCTTGAGGCAGTTGTAGATATTTCCTTTTTTCCCCCCACTCCTTTTGAAAACTTCCTCAAATTATACCACAACAGTTTCCAGAAAAACTCAGCCAGAAATCCCTTCATTACCAATTGCTGGTGGAACATAATGGTTACATGTAAAGTATAGCCTATGAAGTGTCAAAGCTTTAATTAACCACAAATGTAGAAAAGTAGGGCTGGCAACATCCTTCATAAATTATCTTGTTTAGCCTGCCTTTTTCCAAAGGAGATCTGTTATTTCATTCCTAATAGATTTTTTCCTTACCTGCTCCAAAAGATCTGCAGTGACATAATTCTACCTCCTCAACATGCTTTTACAAGCTAGGTTTTAAAAGCCTGCTCAACATATTTATGTATTTACTTCTCTCCATTGCTTGTAATCTCAGGGTTGAAACCTCAACAAACAAGAAAAATTTCCTGTGGGAAATGGAAGGCCTGGAAATGAGCTAGCTGAAAGCAGGGGTCTTTACAGCCTTCTGGACCTGACCCATTTCATAATTCAACTTGGATTATGGGCTTTGCTGTTACTATTTTTCTTGAGATTTTTTTTTACTTGAGGACAGGTCCTTCCTCCCATAGGAATTCTTAATACTGACCCCTACTGTGACCAGCTGGCCATCTTTCAACTTTTCTCCTAGAGACTGTGCTTATTTGAGTAAAGCAGCATTTGCAGGTGGAATTTTACAAATAATGATAGAGGCAAGCAGCAGCACAATTCCTATATCTTTCTTCCACACCACAGGAAAATCTGTCCTTCTAACATTTCTACCTCAGTTGGACAAAGGAAAATTAGAGATCTTATAACAGAAGTTGAGATCAAGGTCTTCAAATGGTCAAATATTTGAAATAAGCATCTTATCTGTTGAGCCAGCACAGCAATGGACATTTTTGAGATTTTCCCATCCATAAATTCAAACATCTTTTTTCGACAACAAAAGTCTGCCCCCACACATGTTGTTAACACAATGAACCAGGTAAGGTTAAGAGATTCAATCCGCCATTTTTTGACATCTAAAGCTCAACTGAGACCACTTTCTACAGAATCACATCAGCTTCCTTGTTTTCTCTCTTGGCTAAACCCTGTTTATGCACACTGAAGTTTCCTTTAGATGAAGTTTGTAACATTTCAGAGAAGGAAATCCTTTCATCTATCCCACTCATATTTTTAGCAGTTTTGGGGGTGATGTTCAGATTCCCCATGTGTTTCAGAGTATGGACTGAATTCAGCTACCATGTCTCCTACCTTCTGACAAATCCACTACGTGATCCAGCATCTGCTGCACCTGCTTGTTAGCAAATGCCCTAACTTGACTGGTCTCAAGTCTATCAGATCTGACACAGAGGTAATTCCTTAGGTAAATTATGATAAATAGTACCACACACATACACAACTCATTTATGATAAGTACAATAAGCATGTTTAAGAACCAGTTATTTATCTCCTTCTAACTTTTAAAGCCCGATTTAACTGAGGAACAAAACGCTGTAGGAGCTGAACAGTGTTGAGAGTCTCACAATATAAACTGTCGTGTTATAATTACAGCCCAATTAAAATTCAGTGTTGCTCTCTTCATTAATTATCATCTCTAGCCTTACAAAGAAGTTGGGAGAGATTTATTCTGTACATCATGTAGCTCTTCTCCCCCTGCTTTGATTTTGAGAAAATCATGGCTAAGTTCTGTGCTCCAGTAATAGAGACTGAAGCAGGTAAAATCCCTGGCTTACACTCTCAGCCTCATAATAACCACATTCTGTGACTAACAAATGCTCAAAACTCTCCACTGAAATCAAGCAGAGTTCTTGCTTCAGCAAGTATCACGATCTGAAAGTCTTATGAATAACAATGTAAATGGGGGCTATAGTATAAGCATTCACAAAAGCTGTTGATAGGCTGCACAGTGCATGAACTCATTCTGTTGCTTTAAAAACAATTAAAAAATTCTGGGTTTACTGTGTATGCTTTGCATTATCTCTAGTGCCATACATCTCATCAGTTCAAACTTAATTTGGGAAGAGATTTTTCCTGTCCTTCTCAGACCTGCATAAAGGCACAATAAACACTACAGAAGGCTTCACTTTGATCAGGCCTGTGCCAGTAGGTGATGAGCAGTTCATAAGACCCTCTAGTCTGAAGGATCAAGAAATCATGACTTCAGGCTGTGTTTATGAATACAGCAACACAGGAACTCATTGCAATTTAACAATTTAGAAATTGCTAAATTTCCAAGGGAGACAATACTATAATTTACCTTTTATTATTAGACTCACCTTGTATTTCACAGGGAATTTCTTTCTTTAATTTTTTAATGTTAGTGCTTGCTTAGGCTATTAATGCCAAGGTCTATCTGAGTGCATGCACTAAATTAGTAGGAATCAGATCAATATGAGAACATTATTTAACTATGACAAATGAAATGCTTCACAGTACAAAACAAGTGCTTCCAAGACTTGCTCCATGCCACACATATATTTTTGGCCTGGCCAGAGCTTAATCACCCTTCTTTGCACCAAACAAATATGGTCACAAACTAAACAAAAATACTATTTCTCTTATATCTTCCTCATTATGCAACTAACTCAAATATCTTTCTTGTTTGGCAGTGTCGTGGTTTAAGCCCAAGCCATAAATCAGAATCACACAGTCTCCCCCCCTCCCCCTTTCCTTCCCCCGCTCCCAGAGGGATGGGAAGGAGAACTGAAAGAATGCAACTCCCATGGGTTGAGGTAAGAACAGTTTAATAACTGAGGTATAACACAAATCACTACTGCTACCACCAATAATAATAATGATAAAGGAAATAACAAGGGAAGAGAATACAATACCACCCACTGACCAATACCGATATCTATTCCTACCCAGCAGTGATCTAGCCCTTCCGGGTAACTCCCAGTTTACTTCCTGGGCATGACATGCTGTGGTATGGAATACCTCTTCATTCAGTTTGGGTCAGGTGTCCTGTCTCTGCTTCCTTCCGGCTTCCCCTCCTCCCTGGCAGAGCAGGAGACTCAGAAAGTCCTTGGTCAGAGTAAGCATTACTGAGCAACAACTAAAAACATCGGTGTTATCAGCGCCATTCCCAGGCTGAAAGTCAAAAACACAGTGCTGTACCAGCTACTAAGAAGGAGAAAAATAACTGCTACTGCTGAACCCAGGACATCAGGAAAGAGACCTCAGAGCTCTAAGTGATCCCCAACTTCATGCTCAACAGCAATACAAGAAGCAAATATGCCAGTTGTGCAGAAAGGCACCAAGAGCAAAACTGGTTCAACCCAGTCCAGCCACTTTGGGTTTAAAACAGAAATATTTTCCTCAGTTCATCACCTCTCCTGTTATTGAAATGCAACATCAGACTGTCCCAACGCTGTGACCAAAGCTGCTTCCTTTCACTTGGTGCATTCTTCAAATAGGTACCAACCAAAAATGCTACAGGACAAAGCACATAAATCCAATGTGTGTGTGACTACCACAGGCCAAACCGCAGCAGTATGGCCAAATGCAGTAGGTGCTGTATGCCGTTTAGGAGAAAGCTTAGCTTGTTTTTAGTCTTCTTTCCCTGGAACAAACACCCCATCACCATAGTTAGAGATCAGGGAGTTTACCAGCCAAAACAGTCAGTTTTATATGCACCCTGAAGGCTTGCTGCTAAATCCAGTCTTTCCAAATGTTCATCACCTGGAAAGCCATCTGGCTGTGAGAAAAGCTCATGTTTTAGCCACAAAAGAAAGTGCAAATAGCATAAATTCAGTTTCAAAACCCAAAACACTCAATCATGCATAATTTTAACTGTCATTAGATTTAATTACATGTCAAGTAGCTGCTGTTACTAGTTTAAAGCTGTCTAGGAATATAATAATATAACACGATAAGACCAAATACATTAAAAAATCAGTGAAATAACCAGCCTCAACAACAGAGTGAAACATCCATTGACACGGGGCCAGGCAGGATGGGATTTGCCATAGCAACTCTGACTGCAGCTACTGTCCTGGCTGATTCTGGCATTACCCGTTTCACACAGGCACCCTGAAACTCCTAGAACAGGGTTAATTCACTGGCACCGAGAGTGATTTCAGCCACAAAACATCCAAAACCTGTTTTTTCGGATGTGCCAGTCACTACTGGACAGATCCTTAAAAATAAATGAATCTTTGTGGGAAAGGAAGGCAAATGCCAGTACTTAAGTAAGAGCATCAGTACAGGAGTTCTTTGAGCCCTGTAAGGATCAAATATTATGACAAAGATTTCTAATTCTTAATCACTATGGCTCAGAAAGACACATGACAATAACAAAACGGAGGGAGGTACCCACATGCTTTGGGAAGCAGTGTAGCAACACTCCTCCCAAGGCTTTCTTTTCCAAGAAATCTCCGCTGCTTTCAGTTACTGAACCTGGTGCACAAACCTGAGCACACAAGGCAGCAGTACTGCTCTCTAGCTTCTAATGTGTTCGTGTTTGTTGGAAATGCTATGGGAAACACATCACCAGGTGATCACTTGTTTAGTTTATGGTTTACTGCTCAAAGGAGAGTGTAACATAATTAATTCATTAACTACAAGCATTTTACAACCACAGTTGTTGCATTCAAAACATCTCTGTGAGTTGGTGAGTCACTGGTATTCCCTGGCATGCTTGGAGGCAACTTCCTGTTCTGTGTCCAGAACAGGGACCGGAGGGAGCTCAGCACCAAGGGCAACAAGCCATGGCAGCAAGACACAGCATGCCATGAGCCCCAGCAGCCACTGACACAGCAGCCCTCCCAGAACAGCCTCTCCGGGGGTTGGAAGTGCACGAGGAGAGCTTTGGAGATGTTGAACCTGGCTTCAAATGAGAACTGCGACTCCACTCAAGACAAGGGAAGAAAAGAGTTTTGTGGATTTCATCCTTGTCTTTGGTATTGCCAAAATATTGAGATGCTTTGGCAACATTTAGCAAACCCTGGAGGGGAGTAAGGCAGGAGTGGAGCACTCGTGGGGCCCTGCCTGGGGCTGGCTGAAATGTGCAGGTAGCCCATGGAAAAGCAAGTCCGGCTATGAAGGATATCGGCCAAATCACACAGTGAACCCAGGACTGACAGAGAAATATGTTCTAGTTCAGGCTGAGATCTCTGGAAGAAGTACATGTTTCATATTGCCCAGTGTCTGCCTATCCTGTGTTTTCAACTGAGGAGATGACTCTCTTATTTCATGCAAACTGAGCTTACCAAGGCTCAACCACAGGAACAAGTCTCTAAGCAATAGAAACAGGCTGATTCCCACTGGACTCAATGCAGTTGCAGCATTTTACACTAAAAACCAAACTAAACTCACCCAAACAATTTAAAAAGAACAGTTGGAACCAAATTCATCATTCGCATTCACAGCAAGAACTGGATAACCATATTAATGAAACATTTGATGTTCCTGCATCACCAGAAAAATCCACAGTAAGTTTTTGGATCCAGTTTAACTATTCTGCTTTTTATTGGAATGATAGTCCTACTTTTCGTGAGCTTGGTTCTGTTGCTTTTCAGAGAGCTCGTATGTTTGTGCATTACATTGCAGCATTTCCATTATATATACTGTCTCTTTGCTAGCTCCCACTATTTTTTCCACCTGCTGGTGTAGTCCTTTGTCGGTTGTCATCAAAGGACTTATATTTTGATGGATACGTAAGCATTTTGAATATTAGCTTTTCAGCACGTACAGAAATTTCTAATTAACCTCTTAAAGAAAGAGGTCATTTACTGTTGGTTTTAAAGACTACATTGTAGACACTAGCACTGGCGTTTAATCTAGCTTATATCAAAAAGATGAAACTGAAAGTGCCTATCAGCTCTAGAGTGGTTTTGTCAGGAGAGGTTTCTTGAATTTCTTGGTTGCATTTCTCATCAGAATTTCCAAGGAAAAGAGTCTAGCAAGAGTACCTGTGACAACAAATGTAAAAATCAAAGAACAAGTTCTTTTTCCACACTTAAGTACATACTAGATGAGTCAAGATCAGTCACTTGATTATGGCCTGAC
>JAVHNF010033642.1:0-13001 GCA_034783455.1 Micropsitta finschii | reverse complement strand
CATCAAAATGTGTTGCTCATTCTGACGTTATTCAGTGCAATTATGTCCTGAGATACATCTGCACTTGCTTTTCATGCCTTTTGGAATGGGGATTTTGGATCTAAATGTTATATTCAGATAGGAGTTTCTGTTTATCTACTTGGAATTTATTTAGTGAATGGACAGAAAAAGATACTCTTCTATAGCATATTAACTGAGATTAGAGCTCTTAACTCACTGAACCCCACAGCAGACACTGCAAAAATATTTTGAACAATAATTTCCATGTTGAACTGTATATATTTGCATTTCCTCTTCATTTTCTTTCCATAATCGGCTCAATTATCAAGAGAATCCATAAGAAAATCTGTGACGTTTCTTACTGGCTTTTGCAAAATTCTTTTAATATCCAGTAGCTATATACATTTTGTTCAATTCATATGCCATACCTACCATTAGAAGACAGTTTCAGTATCTGAATGGTCTTGCAGTACTTAATTTCAACCTGGCTTGCCAGGGTAAAACACAGTATAAGTGCCTGCTGAATGTGACTGATATCAATTGTTCTTTTCACCTGAGGATCAGGAAGAGACAGTTAGACCTTGTACTACTTATTGCTGTAGAGCAGAAGTGTGGATCTCTTAACATGCTGACATGTTTAACATTTCAGCAGTTCAGATCTTTTCTCTGGAATTCTAATTTTGCTTCAGCAGACTAGTCCTGACCATGGGTAGGTGAAATGTGAAAGAAGTAGTAGAGGAAAAAAAGAGAGTATTAGTCAGTGCTCTAGTTTAAAGAACCCCTAATTTTTCATCTCAAATAGCACATTTCTGAGATGCTTTGTTCCACATTTTAGAACAGTATCTTTGAAGATTTCTACCTGGGAGATTACAGAGCACAGAGGGGGTAAAGTCTCACTTTATAACTGACTTAACAAGAACAAGAGCAGTTTTTCAAATCTGTTACATTATATGTAACACATCTATGTATATGTGTTACATTATATGTAACACAGCTTACTGTCAGTATAATAGGTGAAAAACAGATATCTGCAAATACCTACAAAGCATTACCAGGTTTATTGTGCATCCTTTTCCAAGAAAGGTTGTAAAACTGAGAAGAAGGAGAGTATAGGAGCCTAGAGACTGAGTCAAGAAAGGATGCATAACGCTCAGAAGGGTGATTTTCCATTCAACAGTCTGCACTCACATTTTTGCTATTAGGTTTAAGTCCAGTTACATTTATATGGTGGTCAGTGAAATTCCAGTTGGAGCTGTTAATGTGGTGGCCATGACTGGGTCTGAAAGATTATGTTCAATTTTGTGCTTTTAGCTCTCTGTTTTAATTTGCAATGATATAAGCATTCACCTAAAAATAATTTCATGCAAACACTGTTTCTCCATGCTCTGTCTCCTAAACAATACTGGAACACTGTTGCCAATTTACTAATTGAGTAACTATATCAAAATTGTCAAATGAAAGCAGGTGAAAAAGATCACTGAAGCAAAACTGGTGGGAGTTGTGAGCCTTTTCTGGATGAAACCTTCTTCTCTTTTCTCTATAAAAGTCTGCAATCTGCCTGTCATGTGTTACTAGTCATTTTAGATTATAATCTCTTAAGGTCCAATGCTTTATTTTTATTTATGTCGATGCATTGCCAAGCATAATGAGACCTTGGTTTTGACTAGGACATCTAAGGATTACTGTAATACATGTAGCAGTTGTAAGCAGTTGCTCTTCTTTAAAACCATGTTATGCTTTAAAGTTTCTTACGGAGACATTCTTGTCAGTCTGCCAAAGCCCACAAGCGGCACTTTTGGAAGGCCCTTCTCTCAACACACATGCCATGTGGGAATCTGAAAGTGTGCGTCTCAATCTTTCTGAGAGCAGATACTCCTTCTGCCATTTCAGTTTCCTGAAATCCTGACACAGTTTCACTGCCTGTTCCGTACAAAATTCAGCAGTGGTAAAGAGAACATAGATTATCTTTTGTTGTTGTTGTTGTTGGAAGGTGACTCTGAGGTACAACCAAAAGCCAAGTCATATTTGGCACTGCAGAAGTATTGCTTTTCTTTCTAAATCTGACAGGAAGAGGAAGAGAAAATATTAAAGAACAGTAGGGCAAACAGGAGAGTTTGGATTTAAGTGACATGCTAGAAACTGCCATCTTGGATCTGCAGCATAATAATTTCTATGGAATTTTTATTGTGTCTGTGCCTTCAGGTATGTAGATGCTACAGTGCCATCTGGTGAAATCTGAGCACAGATGCTGTCTTCCCAGTGTGCCATTTTTTAGACACGAATGCTGGCAGGTACTGACAGAGCTGTGAGCAGCAGGAGAGTGTGGGTTAGTTAATCTGCAGGTCATGTGGCTTGCTGGCAGAGGGTTTTTTCTGTCCACAGAACGGCCATGCCCTGCGGCAATGCCTGGTTGCACAAGGAGTGGAACAGGGCTTAGCCTTGGGTTCCACACTGAAGCACCCTGGCCAAGCCGGGGCTGCACGCGGAGCTGCAGCGGCATCAGTTGTTTTGCTGGACCTTCTGCACTGGCCAGATGGAATAAACATGCATGCAAAATAACTTTCTGTAAAGCTTCTCAAAGCAACTGAAGCCACCGGGCTTCTGACAGTCATGCTAAGACAGAACAGTTCAAAAGAGGGTGTCTTAAAAAATGGGAAGAAAAAGGCCATGGGTTATTCCATGAAGTTTTGGGTTTAGTTTCATAACACTCAAAATGACAATAGAAATTGCAAACTTTGTTCCTTCTGTGAAATAATCCTAGAGGACCAAAGTAAACCTCCTGACAGGTACCACTTAGAGGGATCACTGCCAGTAATGGAGTAAGCCTTTAAGTGTTCTTTGAAACCCCCTAAGCCTGAAGGCAGTCAGAACATGAAGCATCAGTTCATGACCACCCCAAATCATGTGTAGGGCTACAATATAAAGCATGAGTGCAGGAAGACTTAGGTGACTTGCAGCTTGGAATGGTTTTCTCTGAATGCCTTTCTCTTCCGGATTCCAAACCAGCCCAGTCTGGCAGCAACAGTTCTTGCCACCTAGAGGACATCAGATGGCTCAGAGAAAATTAATCATCTTCATTGTTCCAGTTCATAGTGAATAATTAGTGCAAAAATTAACCTGTCATTGTAAATACTATCATCAGGTAGTATGAAGAGATCAAAAGGCTGAAACCTTGCAAAGAGCGATGCCTTCACTTATTCTCTGAATATGTCCGTTATACTTTCCAGGTTGGAAGCACATGTCTTAGTGCAGTCCAGGAAGCTCTTGTGTCCATTTTCTGTGGTTTTGGGCCTCAAATACCCTTTTGTTTCATCACAGTGCCTTCAGAAAGCAATGAAGATTTGGCAGCCACATTCAGCTAAACATTATAAATGTGTTAATCTGCCCCCCATCCCCACTGTCACATATATTTCTAAATTCTTGACCTCGTACTGAGCACTGGTAAACTTCTCTGCAGTACCTTTTGCAAGTGACAGGACACCTGAATGAAGGCAAACAGTTGGTTTTGTATTCCCTTTATGCCTAACAGTTTTGTTGATGGCAAACAGCTGAACCAAATCGAACACAGGGGAGGCAACTGGCAGGGAAAAAACTTCCACAGAGAAAACTCTTATTAACACCTCATGTTAATCAACAACACTTGGAAAGAAAGAAAAGAGCTAGCAATGCAGTGGTTTAGCAGGAATAAATAGGATTGTTTGAGGGGGGCTTTTAGATGCTTGAGTGACATTCAGACTCAGTTATGAACAGGCACCGGTCCTAACTCAAAACAGCTGGAGCTCAGTGTCCTTTGCTGATGTGCAAACATCACCTGTGGCTGCTAGAAAAACAGGATTTCTCTGGGCTGGGCCATGCTTAGCTGCAGTGAAAGAAGGAATGTCTCAAGTGTTGAGGATCATAATAAGGAAAGGCACGAAAAGTCTGAAAGCTGTCAGATCAGTCCGCAAGAAATGATTTAGTGAAGCACGGCAGGAAGAACATTCCTTCGGGAGAGTGTTCACAGGCTGGGAGGATTTTTCCTTTTTTAACTTGGTTGCTTCAGTTAGCTTTTGAAACTTGAACAAGTTTGTTAGTTTGTGGTTGAAAGTTTTCTGTCAATTATTTTCTTTCTGCTCTGAGGGAAGTCTTTTAATTCCCAAGCATGGTCCTACTGTCACTTGAGTCAGCAATTTAGTCCCTGACTGGTAGAAAGATTGAATTTATACTGACAAATCTCTAACCACAGGCAGATTGACTGAAAAAGTAACTATGTTAGGTTGCTATAATATAGGCTGCCACTTCACTGGAGTCAGCATATATCCAAGTAAATCCATGAGAGCACTAGATGAGTACCAGAGTGTACCTACAGGGAGGATCAGGACCATGTCAGATAACTGTAGAAGCTCCCTGTCATTAGGACACTGTGTGACTGTATGGTCTGACGTTAAGTCTTTCAGTATGTATTCAATAAACTTGCTACCTAGCCCACACAGTACGATTGATTGTTTACCAAAGGGGAAAAGAACCCCAACGTGATGCTTGGGACTCTAAAAAAATTATCTCATAATTAGCCATAATGACCATTTCCTCACAAACCGTGGGCAGAGGCACTTTGGATGCAGCTTGTGCATCGGGCAGCACAGGGGGCATGAGATTGATGCTCTCACTCTTGCTTCCAAGAGCACAACTGAGAGAGAAAATGTTTCCAAGCCTTCCAGTCGGGATCCCTGTGGGTGACTGACTTCGTCCTAAGGAGTCAAAAATGGAAATAATGAGAAGGTCCAGTGGAAGGCATAGATTAAAGGAGCATCCTTGTGTCATGGGGAAAAAATAATGGAACAAGGGTAAAGCCACCACTGTGGATTTATTTCACAGTGCTGAGCGTCCATCTTGTGAGGGGAAAACACTAATCACATGTGTCTTCTCTCCTTCCCCAGGAAATGTGACTGGAAACAGTAACTCCACCTTTATCTCAAGCGGACAAGTAATGAATTTCAAGGGCGACATCATTGTTGTCTACCTTAGCCAGAACTCCCAGGAGGGCGCAGCGGCCTCGGGGCCAAGCGAGGAGAACGTGGGCAGCCCGGTGCAGGAGGAAAACCTCAGCCGCTGTGAGACGTTTGCCGGCAATGCCCAGCACTACAAGGAGAAGTGTGCGGAGCTGCAGCAGGGCTCCTGCCATGCCGCAGGGAGCGGGGAACCACGGTGGCCTGCAGGATCCCTGTCCCAGGAGCAGAGCCGATCCTGCCACAGCCAGGCCTTGCGGCCAGTGCAGGAGGAAGGGAAGCTGGGACACCTCTCGGAGAAGGTGTTGAACTGAGGCCAGCTGGCAAGGGGTGGTGGGGCTGTCATAGGGCTGCCGAAATCCCTGGTGTCGCGACAGATATGGAGACTGCCCGTGGGGTATCCCAGGAAGTCTTACAGCTGGAAAGGACGCTTGTGGCACAAGTGCCGGCAGTGGTGCTCTCGCTGAGGAGGTTACTGGTAGGGACAGGCACACGTGTGAAGCAGGCACATTGCCCTCGTTGCAGAAACAGCAGCAGGGCTTTCTCTTCTCCGTCACAGGGTGGTTGGCACCCACTGGACCCCACTCCTTGGCACCTCTCCACAGCAAGCAGCAAAGGAGGGTTGATCCCTGTAGCCCAGGACGTGGTGAGGAGGAAAACGTAGCTGGCTGGGCATGTGGGGCTCTCCTGGAGAGGGGTTGACATGGTGGAGGATGCCCTGAAAGGAGTCCTAAGCTCTGCCGTGGGGTTTTCTTTTTGCAACTAAGCTGCACCCATTCTGCTGGGTCTTGGGCCTCCTCCGTGCCTCTGGTAGTAGAAGGAAGTGGCAGCCACCTCTGCTGCTGAGCATAGTGCCGCTGACAACCTTTGCCTCCCTGCAGAGATCAGGCAGGTGATGTCATCCCTTCCTATCTTTCCCCAAGGAAGCAGATGTTCCAGTCTCAAACCAGGGCTAGAGCCGAGATCCTGGCCTGCCTCTTATTACCTTGTGGGTAAGAATAGGTGTAATGCTGCCCCAC
Organism: Micropsitta finschii; assembly: GCA_034783455.1. NCBI lineage: Eukaryota > Metazoa > Chordata > Aves > Psittaciformes > Psittacidae > Micropsitta > Micropsitta finschii. The sequence continues at coordinate 6,997 of JAVHNF010033642.1, read as the reverse complement.
GCGCACTATGACAGGCAAAACAGCTGGTATGCCTTACAAGCGTATCAGATAAATCCTGAGCAAAGAGCATTTACAGTTTTGGGGCCTGATTCACCTCTGCCGTATTGCACCTCGCCAGAGGAATCCACACCCTTGAAGATGAGAGTGACGTGTGCCTGGCATGCTGCTGTATGAATAATGTCACTGAAGTTTAACACACAGAGCTGCTAGCAGGTGGAGGAAGGGTCTGTGAAAACCAGCTGTGGTCATTTCCTGAGTGACAGGAGAGGGAGGGATTACCTAGTGATGGAGAGTTTGATCAGGGTCAAACACACATGCCTTCATCTGCCCAAACAATCCTGTCATTCCCTCTGACATTTTCATTAGCAAGCAGAGCTCTACTTAGGAAGCATGAAGCTATTTCCTAAGCTCAGCCTGCCTGAGCTGAAATCAGACTGTAGCTGCTGTCACAATGAGAACTGATAAGCAATGGGACCAAAGGTTCAGATTTAAAGAATAATAGTAGTTGTAGTTAAAAGGGAGCCTTAGCTACTCGATTTGCTTTGGTTCAGGTCCCATATCCTGCAGCCTCCTCCAGCAGCCACTGTGGAGAGAAAGGTGAAGGGAACAGAGTCTCAAGGAACTCCCAAGAGGGAAAGATAATATTCTTAATGATTTCCTGACAAGGGGTCATTCTCTGACATTCTCCTGCACAAGTGAGCACTGCAGGAGGCTATCTTCAGTCTGAGCCTTTAGGAGGGTCAGTGCTGTATTTCTTGCCAGACAGTAAAGGGATCTCTTACCTAGTGTGATGGAAGAGGTCTCTGGTAGGGAGGGCTCCTCCCTGAGGAGGTTTTAAAGCTGAAGGGTTCACTGCATAGCTGCTCTGTTTGCAATAGTATTTCTCTGCAGGTGAAGAGCACCCATAAAGCTGACAAGGTTACCACTGTGTCATGATAATGAATGTGTCATCCATAATACGAAAGGATGAGCTTAGCCACCTTCACCTCTCAGAACAGTTCTGCATTATTTATATATCTGGGATGTAAAGTTCAGTACAAAATCTCAAGTCTCTCTTGGGTGGCTGGCAAAAAGGGCACAGCCAGTCTCCCTTTCACCTCTGCATGGCCCTCCTAGCCTAGACTCAGCCAGACAGGTAGGTTGTCCCATCCAGTGATGGCTACGTCTGCCTCTTTGAAGACGTGTAACTGAGGCTTTTTTATCTGTGGTATTCTTTTGTGTTTCCTGCTGGATCCTTTACAACCTACTTCTAGCCTCTGGTGGCCTAATTCAGTATACCCTAGGTATTGGTGCAACAGGGACAAGGAGGCAGAGCCACCATCACCTTGATGCAAGGTGATGGAGATGCTTCCTCACTTCGTCTTCATTTTTTCAGTCGTGTTTTCCTGGAAAACATTAATCCAGGACATCAGCACCACTTACATGGCAGAATTCTTGTGCTCGGCTCTGGCTAAACTACCTGGTCACAAGTCCATCTTCTCCCTCTGCAGCTTTTTTCTTCCATTAGTTTGTATCTGCCACCAGAAAGCAGGCTCACAATCCTGATTTGAGAGAAGACAATGGCAAGTTTACTAGGTGTCGTCAGTCCTCTGAATTTCAGGATCCTCCTGAGCAAGTATTGAAACTAAGATCATCAAGCGTGATAATCTTGGCACTTTGTCCACTTTGTTATGGGAAACATGATGTTCCAACAGATCCATATTTCCTATGAAGTCTACCCCAAAGTGAAGAAACCATATCACACTCATCATTGTGCTGCATGTTCCCTGGGTCTCTGCCTGGCTGCTTAGACATGGATCCAAAGGGAGTTTTTATCCTCATGATTTCATTTGCCATCAGTTTGGAGCAGGGGCTGGTTTTTAACATCTGTTTGTACAGTGGGGCCCTATGCATTGGGCACTAATTTGGAGGCTTCTGGCTGCTATTGTAATACACATAATTAATGATAATAAAAAAGATCTACTTGAGAAAAAGTGAAGATTTTCTTTAAATTAATGGACAAAAGCAAATACATTTTTATATGCCTATTTTGACCAAAAAAAAAGAAAAATTAAATGTGAATATAGAAACTTTCCCAGTCAGGCCTTTTTAATATCTTTTGTATGTACAATTGTTTTAACAGAAAGTAAACCCATGCCCATACATAGAACCAAACAGGAACTCTCATAGATCTGGTGTAGTAATGCCTTACTGCTGAGAACTGGTCACCAATTCCAGCTCATTCCTGAAGTGTCCTCCTGCACAGCATGCATTTTTACCAGTCTTTCAGTCTGAGAAGCCACAGCATGCATTATTCATGATGTATATACTCGGTGCTCTTGAAACTCAGCTACTTCAGGCCTGGCAGGGCAGCAGTACTTCTGCATATAACCATGGGAAAATGAGGAGCAATCTTTTGCTCAAGGGCACTGGAACAGTCATTCTTATCCCCGTGGAAAACAAGATAGCAAAGATCAATATAAACAGTAACTGCTGTTAATCTGTGTACTCTGCTACGCGTTCATATAGAGACTGGAAATCATTTTACAAGGCTTACAGCGTATCTGGGAGTAGCATCACTAAAATGTCGTAATTTTTGCTTGTTCATTCAAGTTCCCTTCATTTTATCATACTGATGGCGTCTGAGCAATTACACCCCTGTGCCTATTATAAAACAGAACTCTGCTGAAGGATGTCTGTGCTAATCAGGTATTTAATAAAGCTGCAGTTTTATCAGATACCTCTCTATTCAACTTAGGAAGCAGTGCTCCCTCACCACCGCCCTTAAAAACCATCTGCAGCACTCTCAGGGCTGTGTGACTGTCAGACCAGGATGTTAATGTACCCCTCTGTGGAAGATGAGGCAGCGCATGAGGAGGAGCTCGTAGCTGTTAGCTTCTCCCAGAGGCGTCAGGGGAAGAAGTGAGTTGGGTAGCACACCCCAGCACAGAGGGCTGTGGGGCAGAAATGCAGGGTTGCAGATGAAGCACAGTGCAGGGAGCTGGGGCTCAGCTGCCAGCAGGCTTTGGTGCCCCTCCTCAGCTGGAGCCTCATGTCTGTCTACCCTTGGGCTGTCGCTCTCTCCTATCTCATGGTTTATATGAGTCTGGGCAGTGGCTAGTCAACTCTGGACACCTTGGAGGAGGAGGTGGGGGCAAACTGGTGTGTCTGCTGGCTAAAAGCTTGACAGAGAGCAGGCTGGCCTAGGCTAGGATCTGGCATTACCTCTGGCCTGCTTCTGGGCTTACAGAGCTACTTTATCTGTCATGTTTGCCGTGACAGATGGAGTTTCTTCAGGATTAATTAAGGATCATAACTGTGACCTAGTTACCAGACTTGCACTATTGTTCCTGGAGCTCTCTGAGCCACCAGGCAGTTTGAGAGAGCTTCTTACCCATGTCTACTCTGGTTACTCCTTATATCCCTCTGGGACTGACTCTGAGCCCCAGGCAGGATCATGTTACAGTAATTTCTCTAATAGATTCTTGCTTTACCCCTGTGTTGGTAGCTCACTGCTTCCTGCTTGCAGCCCACCAGTAGCTTTGGGGGTTAGATATGCTGGCATGCATCTTTCATAGCGTTCTCTCCTGATTGGGAGAGGGGGCTGGAGATCGGGAGAGATTAGCTGCAAGATTAGAGAGGATGGTGCTGGAGACATCTTGAGATAGTCCAGTTCTGTGCCTCCATGCCTTAAACCATACTGATGCTGAGGAGCTATCCCAGGGTACTTCTCTTGGCTAATCAAATCCTTATTTCCAATTTCTGCTTTATTATAGCAAGCCTTTAGGAATGCTCCCCATAAAGGAGCAGAAATGACTAGAGCTTGAGAAGTAAATTGAGTTCAAGCTCATCTAACCCTGCTCTTTTCCCGACACATTTTCAGGTAGAGCACTGTTCCAGCTGGGAATGACTCAGTGTCTATTCCGGTGGTCTGCAGACCTGCTACAACCAGATCCTTCCTTTGGCTGGGGAGGGGCTGCACAACAGGGATCATGATGGGGACTTGTCCCCTTCCCATCTTCCTGCTCTCTCCTTCCTTCCCTTTGCTGCTTGTCTGATGAGAGCTTGCCTTGTCTGGTGGATTGAATCTCACACAGCTGGGCCACTGCAACAGCTTGCAGTGTTGTGCACATGGCATGTTTACTGCTCACGTGAGGAAGGTTTGTGTTCCCTAAGCTCCCCTTGGTCCTCCATGGAGGTGGTCCTTAACTAGCCTGATGTTCTGCTCAGGGTCTGATCATGTCCCCAGTGGGATCCTAGCAGCTCCTGCTGATTTCAGACAGGAAGAGCATAAAGGAGGCTGTTGAGTAGGACTCCTGAGAAACAGCACTTCACTGTCCTCAAAAGCATGAGCAGTGGGGGAACTGCTTGGCTTTTCTCCTCTGCCTCAGAAAACATCTCTCGTGTTCCAGTGACCTGCTTATTATGTAGGTCATCGTCAGCTGGAAAGGAAAAACAGTTTCAAAAGTAGGAGAAATCTAGCAGGGCTTCTGCACTGAACACCTCCTTCTGGAAAAGCAGGGGAAGCTGCCCTGGGGGAGGTGGCAGGCAGTGTGGCCTCTCCTGTCTCATCCACCCTGGCCAGAGCTGTTGGAGAGGGAAAACTCTGCAGCTGGAGAGACGTGTGATATCCTGAAAGCAAGCAGATCAGTGTGCCCCTTAATGGGGGAACAGTGCATTAAGGCAGACAATAGGAACTTGAGTGGTCAGGGGTTGGTTGTTCTTTAATGACTTTCTTGGGCTTGTTTTTTGTAAGTAGGAGGTTGTTTCTGCTGGTCTTACCTTGGCTGTGTGTCTGCACAGCGGAGACCTGTGCCATGTGTGCTGGAGGAGCAGTCCCTGCTGGGAGACAAGACTGTCCCTCCAAGGGTAGAAAGGGGACACAGAAAAGCAAATGCCTCTGGATGCCAAAAGTAAAACTGGGACTTGAACCGAAATTCATCTCACTGGTGTGCCAGTGCCACTACCCTTGGGCTGTTCCACTTTGCTCATTGCACAGCTGATACCTTGTGGTACGCACTGAGAAAAGAGAAATCCTTTAGCATAAACTCCTGGCTGGAACCTAAGCAAGGGACAGATTACCTCGTGAAGAAGAGGTTGGGTGAAGTCCAACTTCACTCATAATTGTCTCTCATGCAATAACTCTTATTATCCTTCACTATACTCACTTCTCTCCCAAATCCCCTAAATATCAGCTGGGACACAGACACCCTGTGTAGCCTGTCCTGGCTACTTCCCACTTGGGGTTGTGTGTGGGTGTTTGCTGGCCAGCCAGCAGACAGGAAGAGAGCTGCAGCTTCTCCTTTGCACGTGGTTTGCCTCCCTACCTGCTCACTGAGAGGTTTCTCTTTCCTTTCAAAATGTGCAGAAATGCTGTTCTTGAGGTAAGGCAACACGATGCTGTAATTGTTACGTTACAAAATGAGGTTACAATATGCTGCCTTTTTAGCGATGAAAAGGTGTATGGGGAGGTGTGTTGTGCAGTGAGCAGAGGGCTCTCCCCCCCCTCTGCCTTGCTGTTTGCTGTGTCCCCTCCCTAGGTCCTCATCACACCTACTTTGCTGCTCACTGGAGCAGAGCTGGTGAGCATCCTCTTGCTGGGCATCTGTGCTCTTGTGGCATTCACCAATGCTAAGGCTGAGTGTCTGAAGCTGCTCCAGTTCCTGGAGGCTTCTGGCATGGACCCTTGTGCTTGAAGGAGCAACTGGCCTTTTCCCAGAATACAGGTTCTTGCAGAGCTGCTCGCTTTGTGCTCATCTCCTGCAGCCTTTGCTTGTCACTCTATACCAGCATCTGCTGTGCTGTCTAGATAAAGCACAACTGTCTGTGACTGGACTGTCTGCCATCTTCAGCGTCTTGATCCTGGTGGTTTCTGTTTCCTATATGAAGATCTGTCTGTGGATCCCAGTTCTCCTGCTGTCTAACCCCAGGGGAGGCACTCCTTGTCTCATCACAGCAGTCTAGAGAGAAGTCAATGCAGGAAGCAATACAACAATGACACTTTGAATAGAATGACACTTTTTCACTTATAATAAAAAGATTTCTCCCATGCTTTGTGCACCCACATGGAGCAGAGTATTAGGAAAGCAGGCATGTATCTTAGCTGGAGGCAGTGCCATGCGATCTGCCAGTATACCACAGACAGCTTCGAAGTCTTATTCAAGGTATAGGATTAGGGTAAGTTCCTAGGGTAATATTTTATGGTTTAGACAGGGGACAGTGCCCTGAGGCTGGGATTGTCATGTTGGCTTGGTGGATCCTTGCACAATGAGGCTACTGCGTGCTGCAGACAGCAGAGTGCTGGAGCTGTCATGTCCTTGTGGTGAGAAGGTCTAGGATAGCCTGTTCTCTTTGTTTGGAGGAAGGCTTTGATTAGAAGCTGTCTCATAAATGTGTGGTTATTGAATGAGTTGCTCCTTCAGTGTGTATGAGCCATCTCCATGTACGTGCCAAGTGCATGTGTTCTGGGCATGCATGCAGTTGGTCATCCAAGTTTTTCCTCATCAAGCTTTTTGTGATTTCTCCCTGCATTGAGCAATTCTCCAGCAATTTTAAACACAGCAGGAGGGGTGAGTCAGGCACATCTTGTCAAGGCTGCCCTATTTTTTATCTCCCTGGTTTTATTATAAATCGAATCTACTGTGTCACAGGGCACAGCACTGTTCCCAGCACGATTGGTGGCAAGAAATAGTTATCCAGGAATGGTATGTATTGTGTGGTAGCTGGGGAGAACTTCCTGTTCCAAACATCTCCAGCCTGTCTGGGGTTTGCTGCCTTGAAATTGTGGAACTTAATTAAAGGATGATTAGGCTGTGAAAATACCATTTTAGCCACTGATTAATTGAGTTTACTTATGTTTGTCTTATTGTCTTCAGAAATTGGTGAGGCCATAAATTTAGCAAGATGGAGTGTGTGAATCATGTTCTTACATGGGAAACAAGGCAACCTGGTGTTGTAACGAATGGTGATGCTTCCCTGAGGGAGTAAAGGGCATTATGGTCCACACATAAACCAATTC
>JAVHNF010033641.1:0-15615 GCA_034783455.1 Micropsitta finschii | reverse complement strand
TTGTCTCCTTGCTCTCATTGGGAATTATTTTCATCTTGTGTCCAGTCAGAATATCACCAGCAGTAACTTGTGCCCACTGCCCCATATCCTTTCCATGTGACTCCTTGTAAAATGGGAGACTCAGTCTTCTTTGTAGCCACCCTATAATAGTGGAACATGGTGATAAGGTCTCCCCGGAGCTTTCTTTTCTCTCGGCTGAACAAGCCCAGCTCTGTCAGCCTTTCCTTACATGGCTTTCCACTCCTTGGAACATTGTGGCCCTGTCCACATCTTTACTGCATACTGGGGACCAAACCTGAACTCTGTATTCCAGGTGTGGCCTAATGGGTGTCAAGAGTGGGATGATGACTCCTCTATCTCTGTTGGTGTTGCCCTAATTCAGGATAGCTGATTGGGAGCATCCCACAGATCTTTGATATTCCGCCTGTTAGGTGGAATAGTCTTGGAATCTTCTTGTATGTTAGAGCTCTGCACTGCTCATAGCAATGTGCTGAGAGCTCTCTCTTCTGTAGTACAATAAGATGGCATCGTGTTGCTCTCAGCACAGAAGCAGCTTTTCCTCCAAGGAGTGGAAACAGCCCATAAATCATGTCCCTTGTGACTGTGGTTCACTTCCCCTGCAAAATGCTGCATCTTCCATACACAGCATCTGAACAGATGCTGCTGATAAAGGCAGCCAGAGGAAGTGAGCTGTAACTGTGTAATAATTGCTCTCTCTTCTCTTTTAGTGCGGTGAAAAAGGTCATTATGCCAACAGATGCACCAAAGGACATCTGGCCTTTCTCAGTGGACAGTGAAAGAGCAGAACGAAGAGTGCGAGGGAGTTATTAACGCTGAGAAAAGGTTTCTGCCTAGCCCTATGTCTTGAACTATTAATCAGGGGGTTTTTTAATGCCATTACTGAAAGAACTGGTCAGAGGCTGGCTGCTGCTAAGCAACATTTTTGTAACTGTCCACAACTACTTTTGTTTTACGTTTTAACCTTTTTAAAATAGATTTTGGCCTCTGCCTCTCTTCACTGAGCCCTGCTGAAAGGTAGATCTAAAAGCCAGTCGATATGCAAACCCCTCATTGGTGCAGCACTCTAAAGAAACACTGGCAGAAGACGCCTTTAGGTAAAGTGTTTTCCTTCTGCCACTTCTCTTTGGGGAACCTGTGGAAGCAGGCAGACTGGGAATGCTCATACTTGAAATGCCTTCCCTTCAGTGAGGAAGCAGGGATTCTGCTGTCCTGTAGCTCTTAAAAAGCAAAGTCATGTTCCCAGGTCCAGCCTATTGTAGTCAATAAGCTTGTCCTGGTGGCTCACTTAAGGCTTCACGTATGTGGGGCTGTAAAACCTCTCATCCACTTGCTTTGTTTCTGTGCTTCTTGCTATACTGAAGGTTAGAAATTCATCTTCTGGGTGAGAACTGATCAAGGTGAGAATAAATGGGCATCTCTGTGCTTAGCCAAACAGTGAGGAGCAATGATTATAGGAAAGCCATGCCTGTGCTCATGTTCCATTTGCAAACAGCAAGGGGAAATGAGCACAGCTTGAAGAGAGGAGTAGAAGAGCCTTGTCTTAGCCCCCCTGACGTCCAGCTCACACTGAGCAGGTATTTCCATAACTTAGAGAAGACTGAGAAGTGGAGAGATATATTCTTATGGAACACTGCTTTTAAAGGTGGTAGAGTGTTCTGAGAGCGATTTTTGTAGCCAAACTCCTTTTGTTTTGTGAGAAGATTTATTTCCAAAGGGCCAATGCTAAAATGTCAATTAAAAACAAGACAAAAAATGTACCGCCAGTGTGAGCCTTATTGATTTTGAGCCCTCTCCTTTGCTGCCTTTTTACTTTGTTTTTATTGAAATGGACTGATGGAAAAAGATGGGTGTGAATTTCTTTTCTTGTGAGAACAAGGTAATATGCCTGGATGAAGTGACCAGAGCACTTTGATTTGAGTGACTGCTGTTACTTCACTGTAGAGAGTTATGTTCCATGACAGATCACTGGATGCTTCTTGTAAGGCATTGCGCCTGCAGAGGCTGAACAGTGGTTGAACTGTGCGTTACCTGTGTGTAACTGGATACACAGAAAAGGAGCAGAACACTTTGGTACCTGGTCACCTTCCCCATCTAGTTGAGTTGATGTTCTTCCCTATCTGAACAGATGCTTCCCAAACCTGAAAGCCTTCGTTACCACCATAGCTCTTCAGAGATTGTTCACATCCCTTAAGAAGTGGTTTTCCCTCTCCCTCCTGTTCAGAAAAGCATACTGCAGGTTGCACCTGCAGCTGCAAGCACCGGCAGTGTTGTGGCAGGATGTGCTTGCTGAATGGGACCGAACCCTCAGATGCTCCTTTAAGCTGCACTTCTGAACATTGTGTCTCTTGTTAAAACTTCCCAGCACTGCCTTGAAATCAAGCAGGAAAATCTTCCTTTTACTATAAGCTTATACACATTCAGAAGAGCCCTCCAGCTTCTTTTAGCAACGAAAGCAAGGTTTTAATAGAAGTATCAGGTTATCAGAGGCAGGAAGTTTTAGAAACCCAGTGAGAGAATGGGAGTTGCAGGCCTCTTTAAAGCTAAGCCATCTGGAAACTGCCCAAATACCTCTGCAGCCCCCAGCCTGACTAAGGATCAGAAACACATGGCCACACCACCAAGCCACCTAAAGCTCAGATATTGTTCTTTCAAACCAGAATGCATCCTTTCAGCTACTTGTCCAGCCTATACCCAATGGCTAGTAAGAAGCAATCCAATGCTTTTTACTTTTATCCAACAGTTAAACAGGGATTAAGTGTCATGTTTTCCCCAGTTCCTAAACACAGCCTAAGCAGCAAATGCTTTCCCAACCCTTAGGTTTTAGGGGTGAAACTGAGAAGCCAAAACCTCACTTGCGCAGTACAATGAACAAGCCAGTTACGAGAGTGTCAGCTCAGTACACGTGTAAAGTGTCTGCACTTTATTATTGGTCATAATAGTACAGATGTTAGTATGAATAGTTGTGATGTCTTCAGTCAGGGTAACTGTTCAGTAGCCAGGTCTGTTCCAGAGCTGTACCTTCACTTCCTGAAAGCCACACTTCAGTGGTACTTCCTGCGGCGCTCGTGCTCTGCAGCACGCAAAACAAAGCAAGTTAGTTTTACTGAAGTCAACAGAAATACACACCACACCTGAAATTACAGCAAAGAAGGCACTCTAAGGACAAATCTGAGCCTGCAGTTTCTAAGAACCATCAGGTCAGACAGGCAAGACCTACATCACCAAGAAAACATTGGCTATCTGATAAGTAAGTAAATATCCAAGCATTTTGTGGCTAAATGAAGCCTGCTTGCTCACAGATTCAAGCAGCGGTGGTGTGCACAGCCATCCATAGCAGCAGCAGATTGTTTTTATAACCCCAAGCAACCTCCCAAGCCACACCATACACATACAGCCGCATTGCTTTAACTTACTCAGGTGGCTGTAGCTCCAGATGTAGCTGATAACAACATAACCAGCGAGTGCCATGGAGATGCCACCCAGGCCCCCTTTCCTCACATCGATGTATTTATTGTAGTATCTGTCGTAACCTGCAGAGGAAGAACGTTGTCAGAGGAGTTACACATTGGACAGTGAAAACAGCCTGGTTTCACACAGCTTGGGTAAATGGTTTCTGAGGAACATGTGAGGGTCTCAGAGAAGAGAAGGCTGCGTGGAGACCTCAGAGCAGCCTTCCAGTATCTGAAGGGGGGCTATAGGGATGCTGGGGAGGGACTCTTCATCAGGGACTGCGATAGGACAAGGGGTAATGGGTTAAAACTTAAACAGGGAAGTTTAGATTGGATATAAGGAAGAAATTTTTTACTATTAGGATGGTGAGGCACTGGAACAGGTTGCCCATGGAACTTGTGAATGCTCCATCCCTGGTTGTGTTCAAGGCCAGGCTGGACAGAGCCTTGGGTGGCATGGTTTAGAGTGAGGTGTCCCTGCCCATGGCAGGGAGGTTGGAACTTGATGGTCTTAAGGTCCTTTCCAACCCTAACTATGCAATGATTCTATGATTCTAATTACTTCTACTAATAATAATTATGAAATAGCTTTCCAAGTTATTTCATTAATTGTCCTTTCTAGATGCAGCTCAGGAGAGAAACAGATGAAAAGCATTCACTTGTCCCAGTTTTAAACTCAAGTTTCTTACTGCTGTGACTCTTAACAAAGCCACTGATTTATCAGCTGCTGATAATGAGTCTATCAGTAAGGCACACAAAGGTTCAAGCTTACTCTGATCTTAACCAGTTGACTTACTCCTGCCATGTATCTAAAAGAGGTAGGACATATGACAGATTTATTGAAAAGTAGCCACCTAATACCAGTGAATTAATCTGGAGTTTATAGAACTGTTTGGTTGGATTTGAATTTTGAAAATCTAGATCAGGGAGTAATTCAGTCTGAGTTTTACTTCATCTGAACCCAAATTTCAAGAGCTGAAGGTAGGATAAAAAGGTTTTTTTACTGAGTAGTAAAAACCAACTGAACAAAAAACCCAAACAGAACACTCAAATCCCACTTCTCTTTAACACATTGTATGGTACAAAATTCTTGGCTCTGTTTGAATTTGTTCAGTTGCCCTTTAATGCAGCATATTAAAAAGGAAAAGAGGAATATGATTTTTCCTGCCTTGGTAGAAACAGAAAGTCTTGAAGTCAAAAGCTATTTGTACCACTGCAATCTACTGAACAGTATCTCAACAAGTTTAAATTCTTTCTTAATCTCTCCAGCTCATCTTCACTAGCTAAACTCTGGGGGTTTTTTTATTCTAGAACAGAAGTAAAGGAAAAATATAGAGGAGGGAAAAAAAACACCAACAAAAAATCAAAACTATTCATCAAATACAACAAAGCTTGTCTGCTGTAAACTTCTGTAAGATAAGGTAAATGATACACAGTCATCAATGCATGGTCAAAAGCATACCAAGTAAGAAAACTTAGGAAGGTTTGGAAAAGGTAAAAGAAATAATTTGTGCTATGTTAAGGGCATTAAAAAGCTATGATTTTATAGCATAAGTAAGTCATGTTATCATTACCAGCAGTTAAAGTCTCAAATGGCATTTTATCCTCCATGGAGAAAAGTACTCTTTCATTTTATGTTCCTTCTCTCTTTTTTTTTTTTTTTTTTAACTATGATCAAAAGCCATATATCTGTCATCTTCAAACCATATCTATGAATTACAGTCACAGAAAAGAAGTCATCACCCCTGGGAGTTTTTCAATGAGAAAGAGCAGATCAGAGAAGTAAGATAGAAATGGACTCTACACATATTTTCCAGGACTTCTGGCTTTACATGTGCAGAATAATTTAAATTATCAGATGCACAGAGTATTAAATCATTATGGCTTACTTAGAAGCGATTTCATTTAGAATAGAGGGAATACAAGACCTGCTACCTGTGTTTATCTGCAGATGCTGAGGATTCTTGAGCTGTACAAGGAAAATGGATTCAGCATTTTTACGTGGTATGTAATAAATGTATCTATAAATCAGAAGGCTACTTTGAGCTGGCTATGGGACCCAAGCCAAGGCGACCTATTGAGAGACAACATACTATGAGACTTACAGGGAGGGTATAGTAAAAAAAAAATGTTTGAAACCTTTCTGAACATGAAGAGCTGGGCAAAATCCTAGTCAGATGTCATGGCTTTTACACGAGTCTTTACAATTTCATCCTAGTAAATACCTTCTATGCAGTGGGAGAGAAATAGCATTAATTACTTCCCTAAAAAGTTCATACCAGTTTGGTATCACAGAAGGGAGGATATCTTGGTTTTCCTTTGCATAGATAACTCACATCTTTAATACGTACATTTCTTTGTGGTTAAAAAATTTCTTTCCTAAGTCTAATTTCATTCTAGCCAATTTGTCCATGAAGAGCTTTCACTAGAAGCCAGACAGACCTAATGTAAATTTGCAGCTACAAAGAGGATGGAAGCTCTCTCTTCACATGTAGAAGACAAGGGGCAAATAGTACAAGTTTTGGGAGATGTTTTATCTTGACATAATAAAGAAATACTAGATAATCCCATTTAGGCTGCCATGTCTAGAAAAGGTTGGACCAGATGATCTTGAGGTCACTTCCAACATGGCATCACTATGATCATCACTATGTCATCACTATGACAGGTGATGTTTTGTGGAAAGGCCTGATGACATCCCAGACACTAATAGGAGCTATTGTGTTCCCAAGGGCACTTCCTCAAAGAACAGAGGAATATCAAAAGAAGGACTGTGGGTACAGTCAGAGGGAATAACTTAGCCATTAGTTTTTCATTATTACGCAGTCATCATCAAAATATGTGTCTTGGCTTGAAAAAAGCAGCCCACCAGCAATATAAAAAAAGGAAGGAAAGAAAAAGAAAAATCCTTTTCCATTCCCAAATGCAGTGTCTTTGTGGTTGTGTCCCTTGCTGTCAACACTGTCCTTCCCAGCTGAAAGATTATTAGAAAAACAGGGCACCAATGGACTCAAGAGCCCCATTATATCATGAAGATAACCCCAGAGAGAACACAAAAAACCTAAACATTGGCCATACAGACTCCTTTTTAGTCAGGGTACGCACACATGCTTCAGCCAAGTTTATCAGCAGATGAAGCTCATATAGAGCACACAGCTAGAATGAAGGAAAGACCAAGAGAAACCTGGCAGCTTTTATCAGACTTTCTAGGGGGCAAAAGAAAAAAAAAGGCAACGGCAACCAGGGGAAAGGATATGAACCCAAATTCACTCCCTGCATTCCCCTTTCTTCCTGGGCATGCATGGTTTTACCTTCTGGAGGGGGAAACTGAGGCTGATGAGAGGTGAAAAGAAGCGGTGAAGATGGACTCCTTGGAAGCTTCTCTCATGAGATAACTAAAGGTCTTGTGGTCATATCTTAACCTCATCCCTTTAGGAAAAAAGCTCGCAACACTTCTGTGGTTTTTGCACTTGGACTAAAAGCCTACAGCCATTTTGAAAGTTGACATAGTTCTAGCATATAATTAATACCATTTCCATTTAACTCACCAGTTAAATCTTGAGCAGAACGCACAAGCTGTGACATATTACTGAAAAGAAGCAATGCATATTGGACAGTGGTGGTGGCCTTTAATGCTGTGCTGTGTTGGTGTGGTGTCTGTGGTTACCATTTTTCATTGAAGAAATGTCAAATAGCTCTTGGGCCTAGCAAAGGTAACTATCCTAGGCAATTTTGCTTCTTCTTGCTTTCATCTCATGAAACAGTTGCATTTGCTTACACAGTATGCATGGATTTATAGGCATATATGCATCTTACGCTCTGCATACATGCATATTTTTATAGAAATATGCTAAGAATACAGAGTAGGTCTGGCTGCAGCCTGGTGTAGTTTGTCTCTACTGAATAGCAAAGAAACAAAGTAGTGTGCTTCAAAACCAGCTAGTTTAAATCCATCCTGGCTATCTGCTTTAGTGGATATGCTCCCTAAGTGAAAGATTCATCATGAATACTAATTCACGAATGCAGAACTTGTGTCATATATGAATTCTTCGGTATTTTGTGAAACTGCTTCTGTGATCATTTGTGTCTCTTAAATTCTTTGGTATATTAATAGAAAACAGGCGTGAAGAGGAAAACAAGCACAATAGAAGAGGGTTGGCTAAACATTGCAACATTTTTTATTTTTTTTTTTTTTTCAGTATTTTCATAACTCCAGTCAACCAACTTAACTGCAAATTGCCCTATGTGTTTGAATCACAGGTGAGATTTCTCCAGTGAAAGCTGTTCCCAGCAGGAGTCCTGGTTACTGCAGATTAGAAATATCCCTTAATGTCATTAAAGTAATCAGTTCTTGCTAACCAGCTAGCCCAGTCTGTATCACTGCGAGACAAATTTGTCACAACTCAGCTAAAAGCAACAACATCCCACTCAAAACAGTCGGGATGAAAAATAAACCAGGAACAGCCTCCACTCAGGGAAATTTTAAGGAACATACTGAGGAAAGGTCATTGATTCCCACTGTTCCTCTCAGCTTTTTTGTTGTGAATGTATTGTTTGAGGGCGCATTTCCTCTCCAAATCCTTGGTGGGGATATGCCAGTGATTTGGTCTTGCCCAGAAGGCAGTGTGGACAAGCACTGCTCTGAGCTACTGTAATCACATTATGTACCACTTATGTTCTTTCCATCAACTGACTATAATGTGGCTGGTTGGCTTTGAATTGGGATTATTAGTTTTGAAAGCCTCTAAGATGTTGGGCCTGGCTAAATTTTGGACACAAAGTAACATAATAACTGCTCTTTCAAGACTCTGCTATCACTTTGGAAATTGGCAGGTGACTGCATTTTTAGCTGCTGGTGGAACTACAATCTCCTTAAAAAACGATTTTATTTATTCCTTCCCAACTTTTAAAACCTACCTTTATATCTTTTCTGTAATTTCCAAAGGTGTTCTCAGATTGACTACTATTGGGTCTGTATCCCAAGATGCTCCCTTATCCAGTTGGTTTTATTATTTTCCTTACAGGCCTTACAGGACCCCTTACCCACTTTTCCATGTTTGTATTTTGAGAACCTGGCATTATATTTTTATTTTACTGTTTATAAACTTGCAGTGTTTGCTCTGTTGTACATGATCATGTCAAAACAGCAAATGTGGTATGCTGAAAATAATACTGGGATTAGGTAATTAGGGATTTTTCAATATTGCCTTCTCTATTGGGTTCCAATATAAATCTTCTAACTATTTGAAACACGAATATTTCTACTTGTGTGAGAAGTGACCTTCTTTGCCTCTTTGCTGCCAGAATCAGAAGATGCCTCCCTGAACAATGCAGCCTGCACAATCGTATCACTTTAAAACTGTATTGGTCTTTAAGACAAAGCCAATACTGAAGGAATGACAAATGTCTCTCAAACTGTTTATGCATGCCTGTGGCACACAGAAAAGCTGGTATTGCTTACTTTTTTAAGTGGTCTAACTCTTCAGCTCCAAATGGGTATTTTTGATTGGTACTGGGTGCAGGCTGAAGTAGAATTTGAAGCAAATGGTTTCCCACAAAGACATGAATTGAGAAAGACAGCAATGTGAGGGCAGCCTCAGCAACATCTGGGGAAAGGCACACTGGTTAGCTAGTTTGACTTAAAACAGGGAATTTTTTATTCTTTTTTTCTGTGGCAGAAGACTTGATTGTGATTTCTGTATTAAGAAATTGCTTATTACCCGATACAAATTTTTCAGTTTAGCAGAGAATTAATGAATCATAGGAATGTGGGTTGAAAGGGACTGCTGGCCATCATCTACTCCAACCTCCTGCCTGAAACAGGACTGAAGGCAACCTCAGATTGAATCAATCATGGCTTTGCCCAACCAAGCCTTGTAAATCTCAGAGGAAGGCGAGCCCAAGGCCTGTGTGGGCAGCCACAAGTGGGGACAGTAGGTGTCAACCCACAAGGTTTCAAAAAACAAAGCATAACAAAAAACATGCAACAACTTAAAGAGCACTTTCAGGAAGTGATAAGACTTTTGCTGCTACACTGTTCTCTCCACCTCCTTAACCCCTGGGAAATGTTTTTTTTTCTAGTGAAGACCACAGCTTTTCTGGTGTACCACCATTTTGTCACCAAGCAAAGAATGCAGCAGCAGCACAAAGTGGTTACTACTGTTTTATGAGAGATCCTCATCAATTCCAGCTGCTGACCATGTGTTCCATCTTTTCATGTGCAAACTCACTCTCATTTTAAGAAATGCTGAGCACATACAGTACATGTTCTTGCAAGTCCCCAGGCTTTGTATTTGCACTGCACACAAACCCTCAGCATGTGACTTAAACATGAAAGATCTGTTGAACGTGCCACTGTCACCTCATGATCACTCAATCTTTTTTTCCACCAGAAAAAAAAAAAAAAAAGAATCTGACTTTAAAAACTGATCAGGTCATCATGAAAGTATTTCACTTGAGCATTATCTAGCATAGATAATTTATGGAGATAAATGAGGAGATAGAGATTTCAGCCTGTAATCATAGTAATTTGAAGGGGAAAAGATTTTGCCCTAACATCTGTGGCAATGCAAGATTGGAATTCAGACTGAATGGTAGAAGGCAAGTAGGGCTTTGTTCAGAAAAGCCACCAAGCTTTTCACAGGCCATTTGTACTATTGGTTAAAGCCCAGAAGGCATGACGCTAATGCTAACATCTATCTAGTATTGCTTGTGAATGCTAGCTGCTGCTATCCTCAGGAGACACATGGTCATTTTTTTTTTCCCTAGTTAACCTCACTGGAATTTGGAGGAGAAATTTTGTAAAGGGATTCAATCTGTTTACTTTTAAGTTTTCTAAATCCATCCAAAGTCACAAACCCCCTTGTTTGGATACTGCTTCCCCAGATCAACTAGGGACAAGATTTTGGAAGTTATGCTCTTTTGACTTTTGTATTAATCCTATGCTGTAGATATGGTATCTTAAAGGCCAAAGTATAAACTCTCCACCTCAAGGAAACTGGTAACTAACCACTGGGGTACAAGAACCTCAATATGAAGAGCTGAACTGCAATTCAACAGACCAGCAATCAAAAATCACAGAAATTGTTCTTTTAATTCAATCACCTATTGCTTAAACAGGAAAGACTATTTAAGCCTTGTGCTTACATATGCTCAATGAAATCATGCATATTAAAGCACATCAAAAAAGCAGAAATGAGCCACTAAGGGAGTCATTTGCAGCCCTCGATGACTGGAGTAAATACAGCCCCCAAGCAACTTTAATGCCAAACTGAGCTGTTGCTTTTAGTACCCTTAAGAATACATAAGGAATAGAAATACACATACATAAATAAGGAAGGAAAAACTTACAGTGCAACACTTGTGTAATCCATGAAATTACCACCTGCCAGCTGTCTAAAACAGTAACAGACAACTCCAGTGATCTGAGTATGACTGAACCAGACACTCAATACTAGCAGGGTTTCTAAAAGAGGGAGGATGAAAGTCAGCTTATCCAGTGAATAGACAAGAAACTGAGGAAGGTTACAATTATATAAGTGATGATCAGGTAAACAGAAGTTCTGGTTTGTCTTGTGAAATATTTCAAAGCAAGGGCGATATTCTGCTTGCAAGTTGCAATACTGGCCTGGAGAAGAGGTTAGTTAATAAAATATCACAAAATTCTTCAGAAATCTATTGAAAGATCTGTTTCCATATTACTAATATCTTGTTTATGTACCAAAGACTGAAGCATTATGGTTAAATGACTACTTCAGAAGATATATTGAAATATTTCAAACTGCATTATTTTCAGCGGGATTTATTTAGGATAAAGTGGAGTGTTGGTTCTTATAAGGAAAATTTATTTTAAGTAAAGAGGAGACACCCCTTTGATTAATGCTAGCAGAACTAGAACTAAGCCAAAATTCTGCCTTTTTGTGATAGTAGCAGGATTAGAAAGGATTGAAATACAATATTTTCTGAGGGGGGAAACTAAAGCGTTTATACAAATGACCATTTTTGGTTTTCAGTCTCAGAGCGAGGTTTCAAACAAAAGCACTGGATTATTATTGCAGCATGATCCTGCCACTGGAGCTCCTAGGGTCTGTGACAGTGCTCTAGGACCTGGGTTATTTCTCAGCTCTTGAGCAAAGGTGTATCCACGAGTCACTTTTGAACTCTCTGGTTGGACAAGCTCTGGTGCACTCAGGTCTCAGGCCCCCAACACAAGAAGGACGTGAACCTGCTCAAGCGAGTCCAGAGATGGCCACAAAGATGTTCCAAGGACTGAAGTACCTCTACTATGAGGACAGGCTGAGAGAGCTGGGTTTGTTCAGCCTGGACAAAGGGGGACCTTTGAACAGCCTTCCAATACCTAAAGGGGGCCTACAAGAAATCTAGAGAGGGACTTTTTACAATGGCATGCAGTAACAGGACATGGGGGAATGGCTTTAAACTGACAGAGAGTAGATTAGGTATTAGGAAGGAATTCTTCACTATGAAGGTGATGAGACACTGGAACAGGTTGCCCAGAGAACTTGTGGATACGCCATGCCTGGTAGTGTTCAAGGCCAGGCTGGATGAGGCTTGGAGCAACCTGGTCTAGTGGAAGATGTCTCTGCTCATGGCAGGGGGTTGGAACTGGATGATCTTTAAGATCCCTTCAAACCCAAACCATTCCATGACCCTATGACAAGGTTCCAAGCACATGTGGCAATGGAAAACAGTACAAGAGCCTGATAGGAGTGAGTTCAAGCATGCACCAGCCACTCCCTAGGGGCCAGCTTCACTGAGGACTCACCAGTCCTGCCTAAGCAGATGGGTCTTAACACCTCTGAAGTATAAATTTCAATATTTGAAGGAACAGCTCAGATCACTCATACCAACCAGTCTCAGATCAGTTTTGGATTATGTATAATGAAGATCAGGCATTTAAAACAGCTCCTTCTACTCCATCTTGAATTATTGCTATATTCTGGAAAGGGAAGATATTTTCTGGCTCTTCAGAGTGACAAGGTCAGAAGTACATAGAGACAAAATAATATCTAAATGCAGTGTAAACTTTTTGGCATGCAAAATAAAACTGAAATAATTTAATGCGGATGCAATGTGAGGACTTTTCTTCTCATTATTTGCCAGAGAGATTTGTATAATACGTGACTATTCATCTGCCAAAACCATATGCATCTCTGACAGAAATTACATTATGTTTTGGGGTTGGTTTGTTGCTTGGTTTTGTGGGTTTTTTTCTATTTCTTTTTTTCTTTCACATGGACTGACAAATACAGCCTTCCTCGTTGCTTTATTGGTAGTGGAAAAAAAACAATTTAGTCAGTGTTTTTTAAAACCTGAGACTGCTTCATGTCCATTTTCATATTTGAGGAAAAAGATTACTTTTTTTTTTAAGAGAGATATTTTTTCCTTTCTCAGCAATTTTGTCCAGTTTCACTGATTATCTCCTATTTTTTAAGATACAAACCTCAGCAACTTCTACACCTCTGCTAACTTTTAAGCCTGGTTATTTCTTTACTTGAATTTAATTTACAAACCAAGGTAAGCATTTTTGCTAAAATGCAGGAGTAACTTAGCCACCTCTTAAAATTTAAGTGTCAATTGCCTAGAGAAACTTATGAAACGTAAGAAATATGCAACGTACTAATATGTAGTTCAACCAACAGGTTATGGTCTTTGAAAAAGTAGGTTTGGGGGATTCCCTTTTCCATACCTACTCCTTTCAAAGGTGGCTGGTCAACAAAGTATTGCTGTTTTACTTTGCTTCTTGTTAAACCAATTCAGATTTCAGTCCATATTTTTCTCAACTTGATTTTGAGACTGATGTTTCTTTTGCATTAGTTTTTCTGTTGCTGAAACATGAACACATGCACAGCTGTGTAACACTGGCCTCCCCTCGTAAGTTTGAGTAAATTATTTAGTCTCGAGTTGGGACTGAATGCCAATTTCTTCTGTTTTCCTGATGTGCCCCGAAGAAGGGACCGATTAAGGAACAACTCTAGGTCTGGAGAACGGAAATCCATCTAACCCAGATTTTATCAGAAAACACAGTCAGGGCTGTCATTAACTCCCAGCAAGTTCTCTGAGACTTGGCTGACATCCTCACATTCCAGAAAATCTTCAAGAAATTTTCTTTCTCTTCCCTTGCAGAGTAATCACATGTTTAGGAGACCCCTCACATGAAACAGATTAAAAGAAGCAGAGGACAGACCTTTATTTACTAGAGAAACTGCAAAACACAGTAAACCGTCTACCAAAATGAAAGAAAGCTTAGAAATAAATAGATAAATTTTTAAAAAGAAAGAAACGTGTGTTAACACTCCCTTGTTCTAGAATAACAGGATTTTGCTCTGTAGGGATGTTGCCGAGAAAGAAAAGCTCAATAAAGCAGAACTGGGAGCTGCCTAGGGATGTGAAGTCTCTGTACAGAGCGATCTTCTAGCTAAGCTTAGCCTAGGTAATTTCTAAACAGCCAACAATCAAAAAATATAGCATGCATGAGCTTGTTGCTAGCAAGACAACTCATTAAAGTTTTTGCCATTATTTTGTTTTTCTTGTTCTTTTGGGGTTTTGTGTTTTAGGGGTTTTGTTTGTTTATTGGGTTTTGGTGTCATGGTTTGTTTTGTTTTGTTTTTGTTGTTGTGGGTTTTTTTGTTTGTTTTGGTGGGTTTTGTGGTGGGGTTTTTTGGTTTTGTTTTGTTTTTTGGGGAGGGGTGTATAGATACATGTATGAGTAATCTATACTGGGAGAGGAAATACTCCTGCAGTGCACAAAGACAGCTGTTTGCATCTTTCTAGCCTGCTGGACCCTCTT
The DNA here is from genome assembly GCA_034783455.1 of Micropsitta finschii. Lineage (NCBI taxonomy): Eukaryota > Metazoa > Chordata > Aves > Psittaciformes > Psittacidae > Micropsitta > Micropsitta finschii. Next base: position 1,338 of record JAVHNF010033641.1, on the reverse strand, counting down.
AATTTTCAAGCTTCTAGCTTTAAGAAAATAGGCAAGATATTCTCATCTGTTTTATTTATTATTTAATTTGGAACAAGGTTTTTTGTTTCTTTTTAAGTGATCTAGTGCTCAAGTGGCAGCAAAGACTAAATGCAGCCTTGAAGAGAAAAGCAATGACTATCAGTTGTTGTTGGCTTCACTCTTCCTGCTATACAGTTCTGCTCTTGGAATAACAAATTCAACATAAGAAAATTGCTTAGGGAACTTACAAGCCAGAGTTAAAATGTACAAGGCAAAGACTAACATGAATTTAAATGAAGATGGTAATCATTAAATGATCCCTTTTTTGAGGGTTTACGTTGGAAAGCCTTAGCTGGCTTAGATATTTGAGCCAAGCCCCTTTAGCATAAAACTCTGGTGAGTGTGAGGAAGCTGACAGTTTACTGTGGAGTCCCTTGAGAGGACGTAGGATGTAAAGGCAAGTGTTTTTTCAAATATTACTGAAGTAAGTTTCATAACAGACCTGAAGAAGTAGCAAAGTTATTGTTCCCACTTGACAGCTTTGGAACCTAAACCACTGAGCAATGAGGTAATTTCTGTGAGATCAGGCTGCAAGCAATAGCCCTTGCCATCTTACCTTAGAGCCCTAGCAAACAACTTCATCCCCACAGTTATACTTCAAGGGGAGATGATATTATCCCTTGCTTTATAGTTGGTGAGCTGATGCCCAAAAGATTTAGCAACTTGTTGGAGAGTGTACAAAAAGCCTTTGACAGGCCTGGAAACTGAAACCAGATCCTGCAAGCCTCAATCTGATACCTTAAGCATATGCCCATCCTGGTTCCTCTCCTTTTGTCTGTTACTTAAACCAGTTTTACCCAATCTGACTTTAAAATACTGACATACAGAATACAGTCTGCTCGTTGCATTCATTTTGAGGTAATAAGCACTAGTAAATGTGGCTCGACGGATAGCAGCAGCAAAGGCTGTGACAGCCCACAGCACAGATGTGCACCACAGAAGCAGAATTTCAAGCAGTATTTTGGAAAACAGGCATGTCCCACACCATTTAATTCCTTGCCTAATGCAAAGGGCATCAGAGCTGCATACCAAAGGCACTATATACTGGTTCTCAGATAAGGCATGCCTGATTGCTGCTTAAAAGACGGAAAAGATATTTGATGCCAAAGAGAATGTCTGCAATATATCTTGTGAATGGCATCCCACTTAAAAATAAAACAACCTCCCCCCAAAAAAGCCAAACCTACAGTCCCCCACCTCTCAAACTTGTTCTCTACCTCTATACTCCCAACTAACAAGACATAGCAAACTTGCATACTTATTGATGTAGCTGTTTAT
>JAVHNF010033624.1:0-19727 GCA_034783455.1 Micropsitta finschii | reverse complement strand
CAACACCCCCAAGTCCTTCTCTGCAGGGCTGCTCTGAATCTCTTCTCTGCCCAACCTGTAGCTGTGCCTGGGATTGCCCCAACCCAGGTGTAGGACCTGGCACTTGGCTTGGTTGAGCTTTATAAAGTTGGTGTTGGCCACTTCTCAAGTGTGTCCAGGTCCCTTTTGATTCTGTCCTTTCCCAGAAGATCAGTAAGAATGGAAAAAAATACTCTCTTATATAATTGCTTCCCATTCTGTCATCTGATTCAGGATATAATAACACAAATATGCTCCTTCTGGAGATTATGCTTCTGGAGGGATGGCTCTAGGCCAGTGGTGTGATCGTATGGAAATACCTGGGAAATACTAGTCATGACTTGGGCTGCAAGTAGGAAGGAGTAAGCACAAGTGTCTTGCGTTCATTATGACATCCACAAGTGCTCTCCTTGCAACCTGAGCTTGTAACAAAGTTAAATGAAGAAAACTTAGTAATTTAAGGATTACCTGTGAAAATGTCTGCAAAACATAGAAGTGCTGGGATGTTACCAGGGCTGAAGTTTGTCCTTCTTCCTGGCTATATAAAGCACTTCTGGAGATAACGGTATTTTTTGGACTAGTGCTTAGGTTGGTTTCACCTGCTGCTTCATATAGTGGAAGAATGCAGTAGGTGAAACATAAACCCAAAACTTGTTTGTTGTGTTCCTGTCCTCCTTTTCTTGTAGATTTGCTGTTGTCTTCTACTTCAAAGGGCATTGGGACTCTTGTTTCCCTACAGTAGGTTGGGAAACTGAAGCAGAAAGTGATGAAACAGTTATCTAAAAAGTCATCCGAGAAGTGTACTGAAGAGCTGGGAATAAAACCAGTTTACTGGAAATTTATAACTACTAATACTTTATTTTCTTACTTAACAAAGTTCATCTGAAGGGAAGCAGTTGCAAAAATTAGATTCCACATTTAATATTAGCAAGCGTATTTGCGAGCAAGGGAGGTTTTTCGTTGTTCTTATTGGTTTCTTGATTGTTTTAGTGTTTTTTTTATCCCCTGCAACATGTTTCCTTTAATCTTTGGGAGGGATGAAATTTGGATGAGGACAGGAAAATTCTGATCTTTTTAGGTGGGGGAACGTTGTGAGTTTCCTCTATGCCAGCAGTTTGCTAGGTTGGAAAAAGACAGTACCTAATAACAGCATCATCAGCGTAAGGTTTTTTCTCTCTCTGATCCGTTTGGCCCACTCTTTCCCAGCATAGGTCTTTGTACCTGTGCTGAACTTGGGCTAGATTTGCATGGGTGATCTTGTTTTATGCAAGTTGGTGTTGTCCCATTATTGACCTGCCTTTTGACCTTGGAGGTGAAATCATTCTCCTGGTGTCATTCTCTAATTCATTTTCTGTTCTTCAGCATAAGATTAGATGAAGAAGGAAGAAAAGAAAAAACTAAAAGGACCTTAAAAGCAAATGGGACAGAAGTAGGTCACACAGATGGAGGGTGTGTGGCACGAAATCCTTTCCCCTGTCTCTGGAGCTCTTTAAGTTGTTTTGGAGAGTACTTTTTTTGTTTGTATCCAAATTTGGTTGGCCACATACACGATGTGTTACTGGTTTTATTGTCGGCTCAGGTGGCCCCTTGCCCCCTGCATTTCTCCAGAGATGAGGTGTTTGGTTTTGGGTTTTGTTTGTTTTTTATTTTTTTTTATTTTTGTTTGTTTGTTTTTGTTTTGTTTTTCTTAAGTATATTGATTTAGATTTGAAGAAACCTGTTGGATATTTATGGCTGCCCCATCCCTGGCAGTGTTCAAGGCCAGGTTGGACACAGGGGCTTGGAGCAAGCTGCTCTAGTGGAAGGGGTCCCTGCCTGTGCAGGGGGTTAGAAACTGGATGAGCTTTAAGGTCCCTTCCAAGCCAAACCAGGCTGGGATTCTGTGATTCTGTACCTTGATGGATCACCTTTTCTGCATGCCGTCTGTTAAGTGCTATAGTGACTAGGCACGGGCTGGATACTACTGTTTGAGAAAGTGCGCCAGCAGGAATAAATTCTCAATGTAAATATTTATAGGGAGGCAGAAAAATGAAGCTGAAGGTTGTCTAGTTAGGAGACTCTGCTGCCTTTGCGTTTGTTCTTTCTCTCATGTTGATTGATGTTTATCCTTGGGTAAGGCCTTCAACCTCTTTGTGTCTCTGTTTCTCTCATAAAGAAGTAACACTTATTCCTTTCTGTGAGAGCTGAATTTCCAGGATGAGAGAGACTGTAAAAATGCGCAGAGCTTCAGTAAATACCTTGTTAGTTCCCCTGTTCCAGCATCTTCTAAGAGCAGCAGCAATCAAAGATGTAAGTGTAAATCCTTACCTAGTGTTATGTGTGTGTTACAGTAAATCGAGACCCTTCTGTAGCTTAATGCAAGTGTTGATCATGCAGGTCTTCTCTCAGAAAGAGACCTGAGGTACTTAAGTCTGCAGCATGAATTTGTTACCTTAAGCTGCTATCTTCTCTATGCAGTCTGAGAGACACGCAATGCAAGTCTTTTACTTTCCATCATATCTAAAAGCCTTTTCTTAAAATGTGTTTCATTACTTTTACACTGCTGTTCAGTGTAGTGTTACACCCAACGCAGCCCTTGCAGTCTGTGTAAGGGCATGTGTGTTCCAGATGGATCAGAACAGTGTGACTCATCTGTGACCGCCTTTTGATTTTGCTTTTAGTAACAGCACAGAGCTATTGGCTTAATCATAACAACTCATGAGGAGGCTCCTGTGAATTATGTGTGACAGCCTGACCCATTTGCAGGCCCATCTGTTTGCAGTTCAGGGCAGGTCACTACAGTCAGAGGCATTGCGTTTGTCATGAAGGCTGGTGGCTGCTCCCTGTGGTGCTCCTCCATGGCTCCTCCTTCCCAGTCTGCCTTTTGTGTCTCTGTGATGCTCACGGGGCCATTTTGTGGGATGACATGTTAAGTAGATGTTTTAAATGACCAAGAGCAGCATTTGCCCTCCTTGCTGTGTTTTATCTGCATACCATGAGGAAAATAGGAGCTGTCTCAAAACGTAATTTGGCAGTAGGGCAGGATGGGACAGCCCAAGATATTTCACTTTGCATCAGGAGTGTCCAGCAATAACGGCTGCTTGCATTCCTGGTGTGTGCCTTTGTGAAACACAGGGATGGTTTTGGCATGGGCACGTGTCCATGTCATGACAACTTTGAAATGAAGAAAGCAGTTTGAATGCATGAGATGAGTGGGGAATTGTTGTAGCAGGTGCACAGCTACATTGTCCAAAGAGATTTCTAGTTTCTTTGGGAAATTCTCAAAATAGTACTTTCCTAGTCCTGAAGTATGTGTAACTATTACCCTTTCTGAATACAAATCACAGAAGTCTGGCTGGGTTGTTTTGCAGTACAATCTTCACACTGTTGGTTATGCTGTAATTTTTGCTTTGTGGGTTTGTGTGAGTTTTGCTGTTCTGTATTGGGGTTCTTCTGATTTGTTTGTGGGGTTTTTTGTTTGTTTTTTTTTTTTTGTTTTGTTTGTGGTTTTTGTTTGTTTGTTGTTTTTTGTTTGGTTTGGGTTTTTGGTTTGATTTTTTTCCCAAGTAGTTGTCAGCTTGAACTTCTGTGCCTCGGGATGAGTGTTTTATGGAAAGCTGATGAGTGTTTTATGGAAAGCTTGTGCCTTCGCTGCTGCTGCTGCTGCCCTTGCTCAGCTCATGCTGTCTGATCTTCCTGCACTTAGTAAGTCGGGCAGGATTATAACGCTTTGCTTGCTAATGAACCAAACCTTTATTGCTGAATGAGGGAGCAGAAGGGCAAGAGTTGGAATGGCTAGGAAATGCTTCCAGGTGACTGGCCAACTACTGAACAGGCAGGGAAGCAGCTCTGCCTCTGCAAGGGCAGATAAGGTAGGGCCAGGAAGGGAAGAACTGACACTGTTGATTCTCCTCATGCTGGATCTTGTGTGTGTTTCTAAATCTCCTGACTCAAGGCCTGGCATGTTAACACCTTTTCACATGAATTCAGTCTGAAAGCATACTGATTTTTAGCTGTTTGAGCAATTTCCAACTTGAAGTCAAACTCTGTACTTCAGTAATCTCTTCAAACCTCTAGACCTCTTGGTTCAGCCTGGAAGAGTATCCTACATACCAAATTGGAAAAGTGATGGAAATAGAGCACTCATGCCTTGAACAGAAGCAGTCAGGTGCTGGTGATTTTAAGTAGCTCCTGCATTACTCTGAGCCATTTCCACTGCTTTCAGTTGCCTGTGTTTTATCCCTCAGATTTATATACTTTTTTTGGTGGGTCAGATCAAAGGAGTATATATTGAAGGATGTGAGAGGAGGCTACAGCCTCTTCCCAGATCTGTCCAACATCTGGCCTCTAGCTCTTGTAAAAAGATGTAGAGTTTCTGCTTACCTGTGTATTTAGGCACAGTTGCCTTTAGCCCTCTGGACTATGCAAGTTAGTAAGGTTAAATGTCTAGATAACTAAGCTGACAGGCTAAATTAGACTCCTGTCATGAAATCTTTTCATCCCAGTGGCAGTGCACTGAAGCAGTCAGTATATTCTAAATATAGGCCTCAGTGTGGTTTTTACCATTAAAAACGAACAAACAAACAGCCCCTCTAAATCATCTGTGAAATGTCCCTGTAGTCTGTGAAGGGAGAACACTGTGATCTTATAAGGCATTTGCATTTCTTCATGCTGAATTTGAAACCTTGTCAAATCTTGGGAAAGTCTGATGATTACACTGGCACAGCTTGAATGGATGCAGAGCATCCAGAGCTTGACCACTTTGCTGCCATCCTGTCCTTCCTGGCTCGTTCTTCTCTGGCATCGCCAAAGCTTCCCTTCTGGTCTACTGGGGCAGGTGCATTGGGGCAGGGAGACTGTGCTGCTGGCTTCTCTGCCATGCTGCCCTTCTGTCTCTGAGCGGAATATATAGGAGCCTGCATGGGAATAATTAATGCAGCACAAGACCCAGAAATCATCTTAATCTTCTGTTGTGGTATCAAGAAACCCTCATGTTTGGTTTTGGGAAGTTTTGTTTTCTTTTTGACTCTCAAATTTCAGTCTCTTAAAAGCATTAGCTCCTGTAGTGCACTTTCTTCTAGTACTGGTATGGCACAAAATGCCAGTTCCATTACACCTGTAACTTCCCTGGTGTCTGTGTGTCATGGCTTAAACCCAGCTGGTAACTCAGAACCAGGCAGCCTCTCACTAACTACCCAGTGCCCCCACACCCTCCCCCTGGGCGGGATGGGGAGGAGAATGGAAAGAATGTAACTCCCATGGGTTGAGATAAGAACATTCCAGTAACTAAGGTATAACACAAACCACTGCTGCTACCACCAATGATAATAATGATATGGGAAATGAGGAGACAATATAAAACTAAAAGGGAAAAGGAAGAGAAAACAATGAACACAAGTGATGCACAATGCAATTGTTCACCACCTGCCGACCAATACCCAGCACAACCTGAGCAGCAGTCTGGATATAAAATGTTGATTGCTTTACTGCAAATACATTACTAACATTTTGACTCTCCTTCAGCTGAAGGATTTGTGGTTAAACATTCGCTTGAAGCTAAGATTAATTTTTCTTTTCCATTGCAGTGATAGCTGTATTTTCCCTGGTTCATTTTCAGTTACAGATAACTGGCAGGATTTTAGAATTGATCTTTGATTTTTTTTTTTTTATTATTTTTTATATATATATATATTTTTTTTTTTTTAAGACTCTTTTTGCTTTTTTGCTCTTGTACCAGGTTTGTGGAATAAGCAGAGAAACATTCTCAAATTTCAATATCAATGGCAAGAAATATCTGCAAGAGACCTGTGATTTTTACATGCTGTTAATTCAGAGCTTGTTCATCAAATATTAATGCTGGCTGGGAATCTGTGATAAGCAAAGACCATGTAACTACAACTTCTCCTAGCTCCATATTTATGTGAATCAAACAGTCTGACCCCTCAAGATAGCAAAATAACCTACCATACAAAGATGTCTCAAATAGAGGGGCTTGGGGAAACAAAGGAAGGATGGCACCTCTGGGTTTAGGCTCTCTGTAGTGGGGAAAATTAAGTCATGGCCTCTAAAATGTGTAAGCTTGAAACCTGCAATACTGAGTTTTTGTCATGTCTAAATCAAGCTGGGGCTTGTAGGTGCTGCATGGTTTGTAATCTGGATGTTGTTCGTAGTGCATGTCCATAAAGTCTTTTTGGAAAACCAGCACTGCTGGAGGTAGCACTCTACTGTCAGCAGGGGAGTATGGGGGCCATGCGTTCACCACTGTTACGCATTATGGGAGAAAGGAAATTGGAACTTTTAAAGTGCTATTAGTAGTAACGGCATCCAATTACCCCCCATTTTGAAAAATAGTATGAATCTTGAAAGGGCAGTGCTTTTATGTTTGTTACATCCCCAGCAGTTTCAGGTGGTTCATTTGTGTGGCTCTGAGTCCCTGATCAGTATGTGAAGTGTTAGGGTTAGATTACCCCCTCCCCATCTGCGATACCTTGGGGACAGTGCTGGCAGCTTTTTGGCAGTCTTGTTTTACTGACTACTGCTGATGTTTCCATGTTGGAGCATTGCAGCTGTAAAGCTGGTGTCTGTCCTCTGCTCCGAGCATTCTGCTCAGAATCTTACCTTCCCCTTTATTCCGTATGTCTACAGATACTTACGCAGCTGCATCCCATGACTCCTTAAAAGGAGTCCTGTATTTGTAATCAATATCAGTGTTAGTGAACCCTTCAGCCCAGGCAACTGTAGCTCTGGATGGGCAATGCCAGAGGCTGACTGCTTTGGGCAGCAAATTATTAAGAGGCGGAAAGTGGAACATAGATTTCTCTTCCTTTTATTCCTTATGCAAGATGGGTTGTGTACCCTTGCTTCTAAACAGCTCTGTGATTGACTGATTGATGTACAGGTCAAAGACTAGTTGGATGGCCACCATTTACCTTCTGGTAGTGCTTCTTACTTGCTCCCTTCATTGTGATGCTCTCACATGCAATATCACCTTCCCTTGGAGGCTTTTTGTAGGTAAATCCCACTGAAACATGAATTTGTAAACCAGCAAAGGTTTTTGAAGTGCAAGGCTTTGCATGGATTTCTGATATTCTTCATGACATTACCTTATGATTCCCCTTTGTAAATGTGATGCAGGGTCACTTGCTTGCACTTTGCCTCTGTCTTGGGAATTTGTGTTGGGAGCCTCGAGGTGCCTCTGCCTCCAGAGCCCAGGACTCAGACCTCAGCTGACCTTCATTCTGTGTCTGCACACCTGGTAATGACATTAAGCTTGACTATTGCCACTTTGCCCTTTCTGATATTCTTGATTCAAAATTTAAGTGATACTTTGTGCTGGTATTTTTCAAGCTTTCTTTATCATTGTTTAGAAACATCAGTTTGATTTTTAGGTCTGTGAAGCATTAGGAACAAAACTGCACTGTATTTTGATCATCTTTTTCCCTTGCCGTGCCTTGATAGACGTGTACAGCTTGGTTGCCAGGGGTGTCCTGCTTCTCAACGGTGAATATGTCCTCTGTTTAGTACAACATCTATTTATGTGATTGTGGAGCAACTGAAGATTTTATAAATGCTGTCATGCAAAAGAAAACCCCAACCAAAAAACACCCAAAAAACCCACCAAAAAACACCAACCCCTGTCATTTGTACTCTGCTCCATGTCTGTTTTGGCAGTCTGTGTGCTCTAAGGACTGCAAGCAAGCTGGAGCTGCATGCAGGGGAAAAATGAATGATTTACTTGAATTTTACCTTATCCCCCTTTTCCTTTGCTTTTGAACTGTTTTTCTTTAGGGAAACAGAACTGGTGGCCAATAGCAAAAATTTATTCCCTCCGAGAAGCTGTTTCTCAGTCAGTTGATGCAACTTGGGTACAGTGTTAAAGCCACTTGGAGGCTGCAAAAATCCTTGACTAGCTTTCAGTTAAAGGTGCTAAAAGCAATTTACTGTTACATGTGAGGTTTCTTATGCATCCTGGGTAGGACTTCTGTAGACCAAGAAGGATGTATTCAAGTTTGCAATGCTTTCACTTCATGAGTATACCTAAATGCGTATTTCAGGCAATTACAGAGTAAACATTAAAATCACTAACAAACAGCTTTAATGTTTTTTTCTCCTTGCTGCTCCTGAGATGGGTATTTAGTAACCCATGACCAGCTGGGGTGGACAATCAGTATGTGAGAGCAATCTGTGTACTGCAGCAGTGGGATGAAATTGCACATGGTTAGTTGCAAAAAGGACAGAACGATCCATTGTTGTCCCCTGTGTGAAGGGGGACACAATGCAAGCTTGGTGACATTCTCTGCAAATGGTGACCGGTGTCCAGTACTTGACTCTAGGTTGTGAATGAACTGGTTAAGCAAGTATCTGCATCTCCTTGAAAATCTGACCTTGGTTTCTGATGCGTGATTGGGAGTATGTTGTTTTTCTTTTGTTAATTCTCAACTGTTTCTATTATAGCAACCAAAGTATGTGAGATGAGCAAAAAAAAGGTGGATTTTTCTTGAAAAAGATTATTTTGGTTCATGTTGAGGCTGGAGAATTGCACCAGTTCCACTTTTTTTCTTGGTGGGGGGGGAGAAAGGGGGGAAGCTTTTCATGTTTGCTACAGGCTGAAGTTTGGGGTTTGCTTCTGGTGAGTGTTGGGGTTGTTTGGTTTGGTTGTTTTTCTTTTTGTTTGTTTGTTTTAAATCTGGAGGAGTCAGATTGTAGCTGTTGCCGGGCTGACACAAGCTGTCCAGACATTGATCTGTATTGTGGAGCCCTAAGCCCCCTTCCAAGAACTCCTTCCCTCTTTCTTAGTCCTTCAAATCATGTATAAGCAGTTGTTTTTCCCTGACCCTAGGTCTAAATGGAGAGCATCTTAGTTCTGTTTGATATGACAAATGAATTCATAAGCAACTTACCTGACAGAACTCCTTCACTGAAACAGTTTCTTGTTGATTTCTTGGTTTTTTTGGGTGTATTCTTTCACGGCACAGGAACCGCCCCATCACTTTGACTAAAAGGGAGAGATCCTATTTCTGCTGTTTGCTTCTATGTGACATGGGGCCTGTTGGGAGAGGGTGGTGGTGTGACTCTTCCCTTCCCAGTGTGTCTGTTTTAAGTAGCTCTCAGGCTTTTTCTTCACCTTTCAATTCTTGCTCTGGTTCAGCATGTGCTTCAACTTGCACACTAGGTACAAGCGTTGTGCGCAGTGAGGCAGCACAGGGCAGCTTCCAAAGCCTTTAAAAGGCCCCTCTGGTACTGTACAACCTCTTACCTGTTTCTGCACTATGACCAGCTGACACGACAGATCATCAACTGCGCACATCTTTTGCAGGTACTTGCTGTTCCCTATGAGAAGGATCTGTGCACTCGTTCCAACCTACCGTCTGTACTGAAGTCTCCTTCCTTACTAGTTCCATTTGGTAGAAGTGTCAGGCATCTTGGGGGCTTTCTCTGTAGAAACACTGGTTGTAACTTTGAGGTGAATGTCCATCGCTATGACAGAGACCTACAGCACCTCCTCGCTGCTTGGAGTTTTATGAGAAAATCTCTTTCACTGTGATGGGTTTTGTGCAAAAGCTATCTGCTTATTTATAAGAGCTCATCAGCTTATGGTAAATTTCCCACTGGCTTTTGGTGCCATAAGTAGCCTTTGGGTAGCATTCCCTTATGTATTTGGGGAAGAAAGGGCTGACGAAGTACTGGTATGGCTGGTAGGGGATGGCAGCTTGACAAGAGAAAACTTGTGAATTTTCAGTTGATCTGCAGCTTTGGCAGCAGGTTATTAACAATAACTGATAATCAGCATCCAAGTGATTTGGTGCATTCCTCAGGACTTGGTGCAGGCCAGTTGCTGCCCTCACACCAGGATGTTGAGCACCCTGGCTGGCAAGTGGTTCATGTTCCCTTGCTCCAGAGATAAATGGCTATACGGTATTTGAGGTGGTGTGTTTAGGGTGGAGGCTGGTTTTGGTTAGTTTCAGATAGTATTAACACTAAAACAGGACTTCCGATCTGTCTTATGCAGCTTTCTGAAGAAGTCAGTGGGAGCTTGTCATACCTTTGTCCAGCAGTGCAAAGTACTGATTTTCCCATGGAAAGTTTCCCACCTACTGATAAGCGCATCTGGCTAAGCAAACAGCAAGACAGCATTTTGGTTCACAAATTATTTGATTTTGCTTTTGGCCTAACCTTTGGACATCTGGAAGAAAGGAACTTTGATAGTCCCTTAATATTAGCATCTTGCGATTCCTTGAGGCAGCTGTTAGCAGAAAGTGATGCTCACATCCAGCAAGGTGTCTGCAAATGAGTTGCCAGAAACTCATTTATTTTGTGAAGAGATTTTATTTCCAAAGAGTATTTTTCTGATATAACTGTGAACAGTTTTCTTCCCTATCTTGGTACCATAGTAGGTAGAAATAGAAGTTTTGTAAGGGGAGGAAGAACAGAGTAACTTAAACTTCTGTTTCTGTGCTTTATATAATGAAAAAGCAAAAGTGGATGAGTAGATGCTGGACTTCTGAGAATGTCAGTGTTTACAGGTTTCATGCATATCAGTAAAAAGTCAGTTTTCTTTTTAATGGTTTGATTTAAAAGAGGCCTTGGCCTGTAATTTTGCATGATTCTGTTAAATTTCCTGTTCCACTCAGGCTGTTGCAATTATGAAAATGGCTGATATCATGAACATATTGAAGTTGTTTCTAAGTCCACACAAGGGAGATAATGAAGCTTGGTTAGAATGGAGGTGCTTTTGCTTTTTAAGTGTTTCCTTATAGATCCACCCAGATGAAATTGTTCCAGTCTGCCTGTCCTGATAACCAGTCTGTTAAGGTTTCTTGTGTTCTGTGTAGTGTTAGAGTCCATTTATCATGATAAAAACTTCTCAAATATAAAAGGGGTGATAGCTTACTGAACTTAACCAGGGAATCGAGGCATGTGATGAAAATCTCTTAAGAAACAATGAATGAGTGACAGCAGATCATGCAATAACAACGCATCCTCAAGTTTCTGAACAAAAATACATTCTGTTTTCTGAAAATGTGAGAAACTTGTAAACTGAGAATTGTCATGTAAGGGTATGATTTAAAATACAGTATTTATTGTTGCAGGACTTTATGGAAGCCAAAAAATGCATAAACCCATGAAAAATAAGGGGTAACTAAATATTAATAGCTCTTACAAATTTATAGCAAGTATTCTGCTTCAAGGCTTAAAGCAGTCCCCAACTCTGGGAGATTATGGGGTTTCTTGCACCTGGCATTAGCCTCTGTGGAAGATAGAATATTGAATTACCATTAAAAAAGCCCAGTCTCATCTGCTATGCCTGTTTGTGTTCTGTGTTGCCTCTCCCTGTCAATAGTGGCTTCTGCAAAATGATGATGTTCTCTTTTCAGTTATTAAAGAAACCCAAGGCCTTTGTGCATCGAAAGCTTTAGGAGTGAATTAGTCATTATTCTCAGGAATTTCTCCCTTAGTGGTGTTACTGAGTTCCTTGGTTGGATTCTGCTGTCTGGTCAGATGTAGCTTTGAATCCTGAGCTTCAATGTGCTCTGTGTTGGCATCCTGCAACCAAGAAAATGGTGCCACTTCACTGAGCAAACAGATGCCCGGAGTACCCTTCTTCTGTGTCCAAGATTTGTAATAAATGCAAGTCTATGAAAGGTGGATCTTAATTCTTTATGGAAAAGGGATAGTGTATTTGAGAAGGCTGCATGTTTTTTGTTATCCCTTTAACATTTATGGAGACCATAGGTGTTAAGCTTTTAAGCTGTTTTGTTGAAACTCATTTGACAGGGACTTGCCCAGGTGGTGCTTTACTTTGTTTGAAAAGTGACGCTTTTTAATTTCCCTTGCATCATCTCAGTGAAGCTGGCTAGAATTTCTTCAATGGGTATTTGTCTCCTGTATCTCTGACTTGCTTATCTGAAATAAAATGTAGCCTGATAGGAGCAGTATGTGGGTCTTTAAATGTAGGCAGAGCTAGCCCATTAAATCTTCTGTTTCAGCCCTGGTATATTCAGCAAGTGCTAATAATGCATCTGGTCTAATATACAGAAATAATAATATACTGAAATTTGCTTCTCTTCAAAGCAGTTAGTGGTGGTTTTGGGTGTTTTTTCTGCACTGACAATGTGTTTCTGAAGAGCTAGCAAAAGATGATAAAGTGAAAATGTAATACATGACTAGACAAGGAGTTTTATGAGATGCTGATCTGTCCTTGACCTGGCTTAGTGCCTGACCTTAATGTTGGCTCTGAAAACCTGCTGTGGCATCTGAAAGTTCCAAATACAGGCATGCTCTGCTGAAGAGGTTAAGAGGTTCTTCTATGGCCTGCCTCTAAGTCCCTTTGTTGGCATGCTGTTAGAGGTGATGTCTCTGAGAGCAGGCAGCAGAGCTGGCTGGCCAAACATCCGCTGTTAACTTGGGATATGGAGCCATCCTGTGAACCTCACCCACGATGGGCAGGAATCTCCAGCAATGAGCAGCTGAGGGCAGTGATACGTTTCTTTGGTATAGCTGCATCAGGGGAGTAAGTGTGCTCCCAGCCTAAGAAATGGAACAGGCTGCTATGATGAGATCTGTTTTCAGTGATCCAGTTACTGCAGAAGTGAGTCTGATGCAGCTTCTGCACGTGCAGAAGTGCCTGGTCATCTTGCTGACAGCTAGTGTTGATTTAACAGCACATTCAAGTAAATCCATTGTTATTCTCTCCCACAAGGGTTTATATGAAGGTCTATCTCTATATAAGGTTTATTACTATGCTGTGCTTCACTATTTGGGTGCTATATGTCACTTTCAAGAGCCCCATTGGCCACTCATTGTCATTTAAAGGTCTGATCCCAGAAGAGGAGGGTGTAGGAAAAGTTTACATTATTTTGCATCAAAGAAATAGGAGCATAAATATTTTCAACTCTTTAAAATAGAAGTTACACAAAGTTCTAGGTTTACTAATAAAAGGTATGTTTTCTGATTGTCCTAGGCTTTTGGGCAGGCGCATACCAACCACAAGAAGGTAGCAGCAGATGGAGAGAGCAGAGAGGAGACCTTGATTCAGGAATCTGCTACCAAGGAAGAGTACTACATGAAGAAGGTTATGGAGTTGCAGACTGAGCTGAAGCAGCTCAGAAATGTCCTTGCCAACACTCAGTCTGAAAATGAACGCCTTAATTCTGTTGCACAGGAGCTGAAAGAGGTGAGTGAAGGTGCGCAGTGTGCACCACAGCTTGTATTGGAGTTATGTTTTCTTGTCCTGGGTAACAAAACCAAGGAAAATTCTTGAGCTGATCAGTAATACTGGCAGCTGATAAGACGCGTTGTCTCTTGAGACTTCAGTGAAATATTACATCCAGATGAAGCTCTAATTCAGCAGTGCAGTAAATGCAGCTTTGTGAATCCATCCACTGAACCAGCCTGTGGTGGCCGCAGTGCTTCTGATCCAGTACAAATTTGCTCCACCTTGTTCAAATACCTGCTAGTTCTGCAGAAACTGCTGCACTGTGTCAGAGGTGATTTGACTGGCAGATGATTGCGTGTCTGGGCCACAGTGGTGCTGTGGGTGTACCCCACATCAGTTCCCGCTGCATTAAGAAGCAGAGGAATCTGTTTAGTTCAAGCACAGTGGTGTTATGGCTGTACTTTTTCTGCCTTGCTCCCAATTCTTGCTGCAAAATACTTGGGGCATACTTTCCCCTTTTATCTCTTTTCCCACCCTAACTTTTAGGACGTGGGAGCATAACATAGAAAAGAATAGCAGTAAAGTTTATAGTCTTGTGTTTTCTCTCATGAAAGTGATGAGGTTTATTTTTTTAATAGGTTGCTCATCTTACTACCTCAAAGTACCTTTGACCTTTTATTGTTTAATATTGAAACTGCCTATTTCTGAGAGGAAATAGTTGCTGAGAAATGGACGTGAAAAGCTTAATTACTTACGAAATCTATAGCTCAGCAAGAGTTCTGTGGCACTGATGAAGAAAAGATTGTTTTGAGAGCTCAAGCCATTGCTTAAATTTAGACAGCAAAAATTAGACAGATTGCAAACCCTAGATGGATGTGGTAAACAGGTAGCAATTACTACTCATGAGCTTTCTTGTGTCTTCCTTTGAAGCTCTGGGTACTAGTCTCATCTAGTCCTGGGATAATGGACTGGCCTCCCTTGCCAGGAGGGGAGGTTACCTAAGAGCCCACGTCTTAATCTCCATGTAAAATGCACAACCACAGCCGAAAATCAGAAACGTCTAATTTAATTTCTTTAGGTCATAGTAACAAATGTGTAGATAATATTTGGTGGTAAAATTAATGAGGAAATGTGGGTTACTTCACTGGATATTTAGGGGTTCACTACTACCTCTCTTTGGGTATGACAGAGAAGGAGATTTGTGGAGCAAACTGTCACATGTGATCAAACAGGCCAGTCAAGCTCCCCTTGAGGTCCTGGCTGTGGGAGAACATAGCTGGAATCAGGCCATGTGCTCTTTTTAGGCAAGGAACCAGTCCCTGCAAGCGCACACACAACTCTTGTCTGTATTTCCTAACCTTTAAGAACAGCTTAAAAGAAAAGCTCCTCACCCTGGAGGCAGCATCATGTCTGTAATGGGTTCCAGACGCTGCTCAAAAGCATGTGGTCGGCAGATTTCAATCCAGCTTCCTGCGTCACGACAGCTGAAGGTGATTTTTTTCCTTCTAGATACTGCTACGTTTCAGCCACCTCTGCTTTGAGCTGTTTCGCTTTATACAGCCCCTCGAATGAGCTGTCAGCTTGCATGGGTTTAGGGTGCGTTTTTTCTTTTGTGCTTTGTCCTCTACCTCACTCACACCCCCTTTTACACAAACACACTTGTGTGAGTTGGACTCCAGGGAGAACTGGAGAGTGCAGGAAGAGGGGAGGTTGGGAATGTCAGGTTTCTTGTGAAAATTTTAATTTGGTATAAATACTTCCCTTTTTTTAAAAAACAAAATAAAAATGCTCTCATCTGCTGATCAGGGGAAGATGCAGTTAGTTACTTGACTGGAAATAAAGGCTGATGATAATTACTGGATGTGTCTGCTGTTGAACTTTGAATGGAAGCCTAATTCAGTTAAAGAAAAATAAAAATCAAAGCCTAATGTGGTAAATAACTGGAGTCCTGCAGTTAGGGGATTCCCTGCCCATCACTTTGTATCATCTCAGTGTGTGTGTTCTTCTTCCTTGCCTTTTTTTTAACCTAGCTGTTTCTTCTGCTGCTGGTAAATTCTGGTGAGGTAAAGAAAGAAGAAGAAGAAGAAGAAGAAGAAATGGCATGAAAGCTGTAGTGTTAAAATGAAAACACCTGTGCCAATTGATCATGTGTGGTTTGGGATTCTTCTCCTGAAGACGAGAAGACAAAAATCACAGGTTGGTTTGAGTTGGAAGTGACCTTAAAGCTCATCCAGCTCAAACCCCCTGCCATGGGCAGGGACACCTTCCGCTAGACCAGGCTGCTCCAACCTGGCCTTGAACACTTCTGAAGATGCCTATTTGTGTGTTTCATTTTGGTTTGAATTGCCTTGTATTTACTGGTAGGAAACAGTGACACAAGGTGTGTGAACAAAGATATCGGCCTTCTCCTGGCCCACCAATAAAACAAGTCAACATGACCATCTTGAGGGACTTGTCTTTTCTCTCAAAAGATGCATCAGAATATGGGAGAAATTCAAATAGCTGCTATTTCTCCATTGCTCTACAGGTATGTAGAAACAGGGCGACATGCACAGGACTCCTGTGATGATTTACAGATCAAATAGCAAATTTAATTTGAAAGTGTTGTGTAAGAGAAATCAAGGAGGAGGTGTTTGTGGTTGTTGTAAGGTAGTGAGCAAGATGAGCAGTGGGGTTTTCTCCAGTCCCTGTTGGCAAGCTTAGCTTTAGCCCACTTCATAGTTTTATGTTGATACTTATCCAGGGAGATTCTGTGCTATAGAGTTCTGCTGTAGTCTGGAAGTGTTGGGGCAGAAGGTGGAATATGATCTACTCCGTTATACTGCAGAGACGGTGGAAATTACTACCTTTATTTCTTCTGATTGCTGATGAAATGAAAAATACTGTGGCTATTACAATGTGGAGAAGACTTGTAGGCAGATCTGTTCTTTATAGTGTGTATTTTGGAAGCCCAGTATTACTGCCTATCAAGAGAACTGACTTTCAAGTTGTCTGGGGGAATAGGAAACTCTGCTTCCATTGCAACTGTTCTGGATTTGGTCCAGATAAGAGGAAGGATGTGGAAAATGCTTATCTGTGTGTCTTCTGGCCAGGCAGAGGGCTTCTCCTGTCAAAACGAAAAAGAAGTTTAAAAGCAAAAAAACCCACCACCAAAACTCAGGAAATTAACTGAGGCTGAATCTCTGCCTTATTTTTAAGGGAGATTTGCTTGGCAGGGCCGTTTGCAAAAAATTTTGCAGCTGTCTGAGAGGACACAGAGGTTTACTGTTACTGAAGTTTTTAGCAGCATCCCAAGGAGAATGATTGAGTGCATCAGGCAGCAGCTCCTCTTGAGATGCTGCTGGCAGTAACAGTGGTGGTGGGTTGAAACCAGATGTTGACCCAGATGGGTTGGAGGTGCGTTCATGACTGCACGTTTGAGATGCTATCGTTCCTTTTTTGTCTTCTCAGGGCGCTTGCACGGAACCAATGAGTTGTTGGAAGAAGATATTCAGTACACCTGGGGTTACTGGAGCAGGCACAAGTGGTTTCGATGCTTTCTTTTGAATTATCTAACTTTGGCCTGTTGAGACAGGCTGGCAGAGCAATTACTGATTATGAGTTTTACTGCTGTCATTAGCTAGCTCAGCAGCTCCTCTGTCCTGGAAGAGTCACTGGAAGGAGTAATTGCTCCTGAGTAATTGCTAATTGCTGTTCCTCTTTAATATTCTTCATCTTTCCAGTGTTTTAGTGGCACCAAAACAGATTTTGGAGGGTGGTTTGGCTGTGAAGTCATGAAGTAGCCGTGCCCAGAGAAGCTGAAAAATAAATGAGCAATTCTTTCCCAGGAAAGTAGAGGGTGTTCTGATTATGTAAGCTAAAGAAGGAAATATATTTTAATGAGTATATTTTAATTCTGATAAAACCTATACCTAATAGGTTTTATCAGGAAGTGTGTGTCAGTCTGAAGATTAATGAACAGCATATGATTTCCAGGCCCTGCTATGTGCGGGGTACTCTCTGCTGCTTTGGTTGATAATGCTGGGATTCTCAGGTCTGTGTCAAACACAGACATACAATTATTTATCCTGGTTTGGTTTTGGGGTTTTTTAATTGTTTTTAACCCTCAAGAAAAAGAATACCCAGCACCCCAGCACATAAACCTCTGAAAAATTGTCAGGTTTATCCCTCCATTCTGCTCCTTTGCCTCACATTGGAGGAATTGGTCATAAGTTGGTTTAATCAGAGTCTCATGCTGTCAGGGTCAAATTGGAGAAAACCCCAGTGCCAGACCCTGTTTCAGTTAGTGATCCCAAGAGTAAAATTAAGACACAAACAAGGTCAAGTACCATAATCAGACAGTTCATTTATTACAAATTACAAAAAGACAGTTATTAGAAAAAAGGGAAATTATTGCAATAAAGGGGATAGTGATAGGACAGATTGGAAAAAAGGCAGAAAATGAAGCAAGTATTCAGGGTGCAGAGAGTGAGAGAGATAGTCACCACCATGGATCCAGCGGTATCCCGGGGATGTGTTGTCGTCGTCATCAGTGGTGGGAGTTCTTCAGGGTTCATAGTTGGTATCAGAGCAGAGTGTCCCCCAAGAGTCCGTTGGAGGGGGTGTTCTTGTGTAGGCATCCTTCTGGAGCCCCTTTGAAGGTACCCCATGGAGTGTGTCTTGTGGAGTTGCCCTCATGGCCACGTCTCATGGAGGGTGTCCCTCAGGGTCCGTAGTAGTCACTGATGGAGTGTCCTCACGGAGGTGTCTTTCTGGAGGCGTCCTCATGGCCGTGGCTCCCTGGCAATGTCTCTCTTGGTGATTACCTTTTTCCCCTTTTGTGAAGAGTTGGGGGGAGTACCTCTGCTATTCATGTCACGTATTACACGTTCCTGGTGGACCACTCTCACTGGTCTTGCAACCAGCTCTTCAACTGCATGCATCTGCACACACATGTGTCTGCAGCAGTTCTTGAGATAATGGGTTGCAGTTCCTCACACCAGTCCTCAAGGTAATGGACTTAAGAGTCTTAGCTCTTTCCCACTCATCCCTCAGGCAATGGACAGTGGAAGAGTCTTACCTCCAACTCCTCCCACCCATCTCTGAGACAAAAGATAGGTGGAATCCCATCTCAGCTTCTCATACCAGTCTTTGAGACAGTGGATTTCAGATCAGTCTCGTTCACACATGCTCTAGTCAAGTCCTGTAAATAATTTTCTTAACTGAGTTTACAGCTTACGAAGCTCACCCATGCTCTTTAGTAAACCTAAAACAAATAACCAGCCAGCACTGGCATCTTTATTTCTCATTGAAGACCTAGAATTTGGTCTCTGGTTATAGGCAGCCAAACACTTCACTGAAGGACACAGGTAGCTGCCAGCACTCTGATTAGAAAACTTTGAGTTGAAGCTGATCTTCAGTCACTGGAAACAAGACACGTTCTATTAGATCCCTTTGACCATGACTGCCTTACATGCTCAGTAATGCAATTGCCTGCAGTCATCTCTCCGTATCGTTGGATACTGCAACACTGCAGGTGCTTGTATCAGCTTTCTTGGCCTTGCAGTTAAAACGATGTGAACATACTGTGTCCTGGGCTTCCCAGCAATGTCTCTTCCACCTCTGTTCACATATCTTCATCAGGAACTGTAGTGATAGGACAAAGGTAATGGGTTCAAACAGGCAAAGTTCAGATCAGATATAAGGAAGAAGATCTTCCCTGTGAGGGTGGTGAGGCCCTGGAACACAGAAACTCTGGCTGCCCTGTCCCTGGCAGTGTTCAAGGCCAGGTTGGACAGGACTTGGAGCAATCAGATCTAGTGAAAGGTGTCTGTGCCCATGGCAGGGGATTGGAGCTGGATGAGCTCTAAGGTCTCTTCCAACCCAAACCATCCCATGAGTCTGTGATTCTGATACTTGACTGTTTTAATTGCTAACAAGCATTAATTTTTTGGTGCTTTCACAATGGTAGGCCATTAAGTTGTTATGTGACCCTGTCTGCTCAGAGTGATGGTGGCTGACAAGTCTTCTGTAAATATACAGTAATCTGATTGCTGAAGTTCTTCAGGTTTCTTTAGCATCATCAGTGAAGGAAGAGTATTCTTAAGGTTATAGTTACTGCCCTGTGTTCAGCAGGAGCAGTCATTTTTCTCCTTAGTAGCTGGTGCAGTGCTGTGGTTTTGACTTTAGCCTGAGAATAGTGCTGATAACACCGATGTTTTTAGTTGTCGCTAAGTAATGTTTACTCCAATCAAAGACTTCTCAGTCTCATGCTCTGCCAGAGAGGTGAGGCAGAGGAAGCAGAGAAGAAGCAGAGACAGGACACCTGACCCAAACTAGCCGAAAGGGTATTCCATACCCAGTATGTCATGTCCAGTACAGAAACTGTGGGAAGTTATGTGGAAGGCCTAGATCTCTGTTCGGGTCAGGCTGGGTATTGGTTGGTGGGTGCTGAGCAATTGTACTGTGCATCACTGGTGTTTATTGTTTTCCTTTTGCCTTTTTAGTATTATATTCTGTTCACAGAATCACAGAATCCCAAGGGTTGAAAGGGACCTCAAAAGATCATCTAGTCCAACCCCCCTGCAAGAGCAGG
>JAVHNF010033602.1:0-22341 GCA_034783455.1 Micropsitta finschii | reverse complement strand
ACCATTATTGAATTTTGTTTTTCAAAAACAAAACATTTTTTTTTTTTTTTTTTTTTTCCATAATGAAACCTTTTCACTTTTGTCTCAAGGCTTTCAGCATAATTTGTTTGCATCTAGCTTTTCTTATTTTGGGTTTATTTTTGAAGGAGGAAAATTAAAGTTCAGGTAACACTGTTTTGATGGTTCTAGTGGGGACCTGAGAGGCTGATGTGCTTTCACGCTGCCCTATTAGAAATCTTCTAGTGTGGTTGTTTTGTTGTTTGTGGGTTTTTTTTAAGTCTCCCTGCTTCACCCCCTACTCCTGCTCCATTCTGTTGTAGCTTGTGATTCCTGCACCACCTCCTCCTCCCTGCTTTGAAATACTTCTTTACCACTCTATAACATGTCAATATCTGGAAATGGATGCAGATGACCTTTTAATTTCTGGATTAAAATATTTATGACCCTTTTAAACCAACAGATTGTCTTATTTATTTCAGAATAAATAATGCATATGAATGTGGTGCCATGGGAACCAACATGAATTGTGTTGCTGTTCTGGCATTTGCGTGCTAAATACAGGGTGTGTAAATAAGTGTGATTTGGATAAACATGATCAAGATGGCATTTGGAGTTTGCTATTAATATCTTAACTGCTAACCAGCTTCATATTTTGCATTTCCATATATGTCTAAAAAGAAGCATATTAGATTTTTAGTGATGGTTCTAATGAAAGTGCATTTGTGCACATTTTGGAATGTAATGGTGGTACTTGGTTTTCTGTCTTTTTTGTTTGTTTGTTTTGTTTTAAGCTTATTCCACAGCATGAATATTGAGCAAGCACTTGATAAAGTACAACAAACAGTATCTGTCTGGACAATTATCCTTTGTAAGACTGGCATAAGCCTCTTGCTGAAGTGGGGGAGGGAGAATGTGTGTAGTGTGGATGGATTTCAAATTGGCATTGGTAACCAGTCATTTTATGTGTGTGTGTAAATGGAAATGTCTGCAGTTCTTAAGTATAACTCCTAAACTTTAAAGAAACTTGTCAGAAGAACTCAATTAATAACCAGCTTAATGCTGTGTATGGGAGAAGAATGCTTGCTCTTCTCAAGTATTACACTGAAAAAAGAGCTGCATTTTGATCTGCTGCTGCACTGTGATTCAACCTGTTCTGACTGTGGTGTAAATATAGCTGTTTGGTTGCTTATTTTTTCCATAGTTACCAGCCTCATGTCCATTGAGAGGAAGATATTTCTTAACTCTCCATGTTTTGGCAGACAAATTGCCTACCTTAATTTTGTGTTCGCTGGAAAACTTCACATGTTTTGTTGTTCTGATAGATGACAGACATATTGAACGCTCTGTTTTTATTAAACAAGTGCATATAACTGTGTATCTCTTAAAAAAGAAGGTTTCCAGCTTCTTTGGTAAGAAATGTGATAAAATATGTTTCTCTTTGTCTTGGCTGGTTCAGAAACTTAAATTTTTTATTTTTTATTTTTTTTTTCCTCACTGACCCTAAGTACATCAAATTAATGTTTCAGAAGTTACTGTTGTCCTTTTGATTGCTATAAAACCTCATACTTGCTAGAACTTTTGTAGTTAAACAGGTATGTGGGTAAGAAGATGATAGTGATCTGGTAAAAGGAAAATGTTACATACTAGTAAATGAAGCATTTAAAACCACCTTGTTAAAAAGTCTTCAGTTAAATGAAGTGTACGTAATATTAAACTCTTACAGATGTGCACTTTCTCCATGATCATAAGTAAGGATGAACTTAGCCCCCAGGGGAAATATGGGAGCTGTATTTTATTGTCTCGGTGAGGAGCAGTGCCATGTGAAATGATTTATTCCAGAAATGTTCCCTCCAGCAAGTTTGCAGGACTGGCTCTAAGCCTGTAGCTCAGAAAGCAGAAAGTGTCAGAGGGTCCCAGAGCAGTGCAGGTATTAAATAATGAGCTGCAGTTATGCTTGCAGCCAGTTTGGCAAAAGTAGAAGGGTATAGACGATATGTCTATATTTCAGATAGGTGAGGAGTTTAACAGGCCTCAAATCTTCACGTGGTTTGACATCTTTGTATGTGTAAATGAAAAACTGTTTTAATTAACTGTCATTTTGGAAACAAACACTGGGCAATACATTCCAGTTCAGAGTTCTCACAATTTTAAGTTTTAGAATTTATGTAATTTTCTATTCATGAGCTGCATATGATACTAAGCAGTTGTTTTGTTTTTGTTTTTTTTTTTTTTCGGAAATCACACACACACACACACACACACATACACACACACATATATGGGACCAGGTTATGATTTCTGTTATATTAGTAACTTGAAGTTTTGGAGGGTTTGATGTAATCTTTATTCACTTTCCTTAGGTAATGAATAAGTAGTGCTTTTGATTATTCTCTACAACAAGTGTTTACTTTATTGGTGAATACAAGTCTCCTTTGAGTTGTTGAGACATTCTGCTGGAAGACATTATCAGAAATTTTGCGTTATTTTCTTAGATGGATCATCCGTTAACTTCCTAGAAATGGAAGGACAGATGTCAGAATCTTTACTGAAGAGCAAAGGCTCCAAGGAAGGAAAGATAAAAGATGCCTTGTGCTTCTTGCCTGGTTTATTTGGCATACTTAAAGCTTGTGCTGTTGAACAAATGTTCAGCTTTTGTGGCCCATGCATGCCTCAGGTGTCACTTCCGAAAACTAAGCTATCATATATTAAAGAAGAATTTAAAATATATTCTGTTGCTCTTTCCATCTTTGTGTTTTTCTGAGATAGATGCTTTTTGGTCTCCTGGTTATCTCTTGTTAAAAGGATGCAGTCAATATAAAGGTGATAGTGGTTGATCTCTAGTCTGCCTGAGTTGTGAAGTAGCTTGGGCAGTTACACCTCACCTCATTGGTGAGGCATTGGTTCTATGCAATATGATTTTGAATTTGTATCTATTGCAAAAAGAGAATAAGATCCCAGAACATGGCAGCAGACAATTATTTATATGAGATGCAATTTTTAAGTAATGATATTTCTTCATGTTTGTTTTCCTCTTAAACTTGGAAGACATCTAATAAGTCAATGCAGATATTTTACACTAATTCACAATCCATATTGTTTTTTTAAATCAAAACCACAGAACTATATATAACAAAAGAGAAGTATTCACTTTCCATTGAAATGGATACTAAAAGGCAAAAAAATAAATCTGGAAATAATGAATCAGGAGTTTAAAATAAATGTCTGCTTTTAAATGACTCCATACATTTTTGTCAGACCAGCGCAGCATCATCTGATCATATTTTGTAGATATGGTGCTGTTTGTTCTTCTTAAGTGTGCTGGGAATTTACTTGAAATTTATATTGACTTGAAAATTCTGGTGATGCTCTGCGAGAGGATGCACTGTGCAATGCCAAATTAATAACAGAACACACAGTCTTTTTATCAAAAGGCATCCAAATTTTTCAGATTCCTGGTTAGTAATGTTGAGAAATCCATTAGATTTTAGAACTTCGTTAAACCTGGTTGTCATATCTTCTTATAGTATCAGGTATCTCAGAAATGAGAAATTCTTTTCAGGAATTATTTGGATCTTGGCTGCTATTTTATATTTAAATGTAAATCAGAGAGGTTACCAAAAAGATACAGAACTTGACATCTGCCTGCAGTTTCAGGAAAATGTTTAGTATTTACAATGTAGAATTAAGGTAGAAGATTCCTGTTCTGGAAGTTAGTAAAAAGCAAAACCAAATCTCAGATAGTGATATGCTTGGTTTAGAGGATAGAGAAGCAGCCCTGAAAGAACTTAACTTTTTAGAGATCAGTGAAGAATCTAATGAGGGAAAAATAATGAGTAACTTTAACAAATAGGTTAATAAAAGCCTTCTTTTTATAGATAACCCAATGCCTATGTCAAGTAAGCTATGGTTATTTTCATCTGAGTCTGAAGTTAAGCATTTTACTGGTTTCATTTATTTAAATCTAAATAAAACCCAATAGTTAAATATATTAAATATTTGTCTTTCTTGGGAAAAATTGATTATTTGGCAAAAATGCTGAATGATATAGCTGTAGGAAAAGAAAATTTCCTACTTCTTGTGCTTTGGGTTTTCAGGCAAAAAAAAAAATATTCTAGGAAGAATATTTGATTCATTTAGATTTTAGGAAACTTAGGAGCATTTGTTAGTTTGGACTTGGTGCCATGTTGTGATCAGCTTGGGTTGTGGATAGAACAAGCCTTGTGCCTGTTAGGGGCACAGCCTTGTCATTTGCTTGCAAAAGGTTATATAGACATATGTTGTCTTGATCCAATACAGCTTGCTTATTACGTTTCATGCTAGCAGCCTGCCTGAAAGACATTCTTTGTCCTAAAATAGTGTTTCAGATTCACCAGGATTCAACTGTTACCTCACAAATCCTAAAACTGGTTCAGGAAATGATGAGACACTTGGATCCTCTCCTGCATTGGATAACATCAGAGGACGATGTTTGCAAGTTCTTAATCCATGAAATGTGTTAAGAACCCTGCTTAATGCATCTCCTAATTTCCCAAAAGAAGCAGGTGAGCTCATTCTATCAGATATTTTGTGCCAACAAAATCATGGAATAAAATGCTGTTCACAGTGAAAGCCAGGAGAAAGTTACGGGGAAAGGCACCCCTTTAAGGAGGTTCTCTGCAACTTCTATTTTGTCTTGCCCCTCTGATCTTTATGGCTTTGAGAAATTAGTCCAATTACAATCTATTTATACTAGCATAAGATGGGATATTTGCCTGGAGCCTTAATACCTTATAACTCATGATTAGTTTCTTCAGCTGATTCCCTTCTACTATCATCAGTAAGTGTACCTGTCACTGTTGTCACTGCATGTAAGAGGAGTGGCAAAGTTGTGATAGCAGAGCTCCTTTAGGCATGTTCCATCTTGAAAATATATCCTTAGTGATAAGCTCCTGGTGTCTCAAATGCAGCAATGGAATTTCTAAGAATCAAATCTTTTCATCAGAAGCAAAACTTCATTCACCTGGGGTTTCACATGTCCTTGCTGAAGGCGTGTTCTGTTCTTTCTTTGTCTTATAAGTGGCTGAATAATTAACATATCTATCTTGGCTTGTCACAGGTACAGTGAGTGGAGAGAAAGCTCTGATAGTACCTTATCAAAGGCTTTCTCAACCAGTCTGTGATGGCATGAGTGTGAATTAAGACACAGCCATGTTTTGCTACTATGTTGCATGTATGTGTTCCTTTTAAGGTGCTTCTCCCTATACCACTTCTCCCCTGCCCTCACACAAAGTTCAAACAGTGGCAATATCCTGAACATCTGTAACACCGCTGTCTGGAACAATTTGCATCCTCCCAGGGGAGCATTATGCAATTTCTGGGGCCTCCAGAAAATGCTTTCAGTTTATTCTTTTGAGACCTTTTATGTCCAATTCCAAATGAAGTAATAGCTACCTCAGAGCTTCTCACAGAGGTATGTGTGACACAGACAATAACTTGGAGGAGAAAATACCATGTGTCTCAGGCACTGGATTTCTTTGAATTGTGGTGCCATGTATCCAATCCTATGTGTAATCTGTCTTCTGCCTACCTGTGTATAGAGTAGAAACCTATGTCCTCTCCCTCATCATAAAGACAGACAAGGCATATGCGCATCCTTTGGGTACCTCATTCCAAAACCAAATTGTGGCACTCCCATGAACAAATTGCCTGTTTGTGAGTGACTTCGTGCTGAGTTTCTTACAATTCAAAATAGTGCCTAGAGGATCTTTTTAATCAACAGTAAATTTACCTGAGAGTACCTAATGTGATGAATGGCATCTCATGGTCAGAGTCAGCCTTCAGTATGTATAGAAATGTCTGTATCTGGCTCTGTTAAACACACCTTTGGTCTTGCTCCTTTAAATGTTACTGTACAGTTTGCAGTTGTAATAATCCTCTCTGTCCTTTTGGCTACTGCTTAATTTTTGTGGACTGTTTAGAGTTGTACGCTTTAATCAGCTTACATGTAGGTTTTTGTTGTTTTTTAATGGCATCTCCTAGTTCCTTTGACTGGAAAAAAGTATTAAGTACTAAAAAAATAGTGATTTGGGGTGAAGCTGCTTCTTTAGGACTCCATATTTTCTGGACAGTTTGTTTCAAAACCGTAACATTAATTAAATATAGCTTGTTTGACTTAAGCTTTATTTTTCAAAAAGGGTGTGGGGGGGAAGTTATGAGAGGTCTTTAAAATACAACCTTATACTTAGGAAATGAGATGTTTTGGCTTCTTAAATAAATTTGGCCATTTATGTAACAAAAAATAGTGGCTGTTGTTTGCCAGATAGTTGGAAAGGACTCTGAAGGAAAATATTTGGTCCCCAAGAAACTGCTTTATCTGAGTATATCTGACATCTTGAGTGCTGGCCTGTTAAAATGGATCTGAAAGCTTGTTGGGGCACTATCTTAGAAGATTGGGGTTTGGTCTATCCCAATTGGCTGTGGTTCCTGTTCATGCATAGTAACCACATCTTCTCCCTTGGGACCCTGCCTTCTGTCTATTTCCCCAAGTGTTCCATAAGAAAACCACAAGAAGCAGGAAGGGGAAGGTGGCTTGGATCAGTCATTTCTAAAATTGGAGAATTCCTGGAGTGACTCTTGCTAGATAGAAGTACATGATAGAGGGAAAGGAGATTATTAGCATAATACTGGTGGTGATCTGGGAATGCTAGTAAGTTAGCTGTTGGTACAGAGCAAAGTCTTAATATATACTAGAAGAAGAAGAAAGGGCCTTTAGTCTGCCAAATGGGGTGGAAAAGAGGGAGGGAGGGATGGTTGGATGGACTTGTTGCACCTCTTAAGACTGAGGTGAGGTCTGGAGTTTACTGGGTTTATCTACTTCAGTCTGGATATAAATAGTATCTTGAATTTGCTTGTCATTAGGTTTTCTGGACTGTAGAAAAATCTCAATGTTGAAAGTAATCATGGTATGCAGAGCAAGGTGTTATAATGGGCTTATTTTTTTATTTCAATGCTGTTTATTAAAAACAACACTGAAATGTGATACTTTGCATACAGTTTTCAAAATAACTAAATATTTAACATTAACAAAACTGTAGAAATTATGTAGGAAATAAAAATTATAATTTTGTTTGGTTTGGAGTTTTTGTTTGGTTTTTTTTTTATGTGCCTGTTCATAGTTTCATTGACATCTCTGTAGGAGTCTAGGGATAATTTTTTGGACAACAGACTGTATCTCCAGATGCTTTTTCTAGGAGGACTCATCTTGATCGTTGGTTCTCTGTTAAGTCTTGCCCTTATGCGTGGTGGCTAGTTGTCAAGTTCCATTTCAAATACTGATGCATTTAAATGTTGTTTATCAAATTATTTGTATTCTTACTAATGATCTATAAAGCTCATATTTCTATTAATTTGAGAAGCAGTTTCTAGGTCACAGATAGGCAACACTGCCTGACCTCGTCTGATAGTAGATTAAATCCTTGTAAAACAGAGAATTAAAATAAGTGTACAAATTCAGTTTAAATTTACAGACAAAAATATTGGGTTTTTTTCAGCAAAAAATATGGGTTCTTGCAGATTGATACATACAAGAGGAGAAACTGAGACATGGGCTTTTTTGATGTTCACCTGCTTATTTGTGTGGTGTACAGTTTTCTTGTCTCAATGCCAGCAAAACCAGACAAAGTAGTTTCTCTGCTAATACTTGGGAGCTACTATCAGACAGTACTTAACCCAAGAATTCTTTCTCTAGCAGTTTCAGACTCTCTGGAAATTCTTTCCCTATTTCTTTCTATCTACTGTTTTCTTCCACATGCATACATTTACATACCTGTTCAAAACAACTATGGGCAAATGAGTATTAAGACAGTTAAATTGAAGGAAGGAGAAACAAAGGGAAGTGGGGGTGGGGAAAGGATGCAAAGGCAGTCACTCATTACCTCTGGTCAGCTGACCATTGCCCAGGCAGCATTCAAGCAGGCAGACCCAGTACACATACTGAAACTGAATGACCTTGCTGGGGTGTTAGGAAGGATACCTCTCTTCTCTGATAGTAGTGTGTCTGATGAGAACTAAGGTCAGTCAGACTGAGCTGTGGTGTCTGAGGCATTTCCTTGTTTTAGTAATACTACTGTACTGTCAAGCTTTAATTTTATCTGTCCAGGAGTTTGAAGAAAGAGTATCAGGACAGGACTCAACTGCTAAAGCTGAAGGGGTGAAATGCAGAGGGATTGACAAGGCCATTAACTGAAAACCAGAATTGATAGGTGGATGAATGTGTTTTGCTATTTGAGTGTTGAGTCATAACAACAATATTTTGGGTAAATTTCAGACTGGTTTCTTTGTGGCTATCATTCGGAAGTTTTTCAGCTTATAAGAGGGAAAAACTTGTTGATCAACTGAAGCAAAGTTGATTTCCTTTGGACATTTCAGGTTGCATTTGAGGTGTGTTAGTGGGACACCTATCTGAAGGATATGTTTTGATTTTGCAAACTTTAGTTGAAAGTGTCAATCTTGAATTTAAAAGGCCTTTAAGACTGGCAATTTAAAATCCAAATATTTAATGTCAGATGTTGAATTAAGAGACTGAGTTAGTGCATGACTTAAAATGTGCAAGTTCTCAGAAAGTCAAGATGCTGATATTTGTGTATCTAGTGCTATTTTTTTGGTAACCTGACTTTCAACATGGACATAAAAAAATTCTAACCAGTTTTCCCTACTTCAAGGGAGTAGGGTGCTGTATTTTATTGTACTGTTGTTTTGGTCTATAAAATATTTTGCAAAGTAGAGTAACACCCTAACAGTACTTTCTGTTTTGCTAAAATATTTTATCTTGGGATCTAAAAATGTTTTACAAATGCTGATGAATAAAACCTCCCTTCACTTCTGTGAGGCACATGGTGGTATTCCTATTTAATATATGGAATGGAACCCAGATGTATTAACTTACAGTCCTGTGCCATATGCAGCAAATCATCTTCTCCCCTGTTTTACATGAATCCTCTCTGCTTTCCAACTCTTCACTTTATGAGACTTTTAAGTGCACAGTGCAGTGATTTATTGTTGATCACTTTTTTAACATTTTATTCTAAATGAAACAGCCCTGCAGGTTATGAGTTACCAAGTGACAGAAAACAGGAGCTCCCCCACGTTCAAGCTGTTTCAAAGTATAAAGATTTACAATAAAGAAAATAATTAAGTGAATGGTGTCAGAGAGGCCTGGGTTTTACGGTTAGAGCTGTCACCGATCCAGCTGTTAACATCTTTGTATTGACAATTTTGTGGTTGCTCACTTTTTATTTAACTGTACTCCATCACTGTTTAACTTGCAACTGACATAAAGGCCTGTCCTTTTTTGGTTTTAAGATTTTGTCACTTGCAGTGCCTGTGGGGAGGTACTCCCACATCAACACAGTGCCTACTGGTATGGCCATTTTGTGTCTGATAGTTGTAGCATTGTCTCAGAACTGCTGTTTCCATAGTTTGGAATAAACTCAGCATATTTGTGATGTCCTTTGAAGCTGTAAGTAGGTGAAAAATTTCTGTTGCCTCAGTGATTTTTTTTTTATTGTATGCTAAAGACATTAAAAAAATTAAAAGCATCAGAGATTGAGGTAATTGCTGTAGCCCATCAAAAGTTGTGGAAAGGTCTTTTACTGGTGACACTGGGCTGAGTGCAAGCTCGTCTTGAGTTTAGAGAGGTGCAGGCATTTTGAGAGATTTATCCTTGGTCTGCAGAAAAAACTGATATACATGGATATAATTTAATGAGTTGATCTGTGCATAGTGCTTCACTTCTCTAAAGAAATTGTGTAGCATATAGTTTTGCATAATTTTAAAACAGTAGCTTGAAAACCCTTAGCACTGGGGTATTGGAAGAAATTGTAGATGCATCGTCAAGCACAAATTATGTCACATCCTCTTAGTGTACTCTGAGGATACCTTAGTGAGCTTAAACTGACACAACAAAGAGTCTAAGAGCTCTCTTTCTCAGGTACATAGTCTTGTTTCTTCTTCTAAGGAATGGATTTTTAAAATTAGTATCTTTATTAAATGAGCACATGCAAGGCTGGAGTAGAGAATTACTTCTGCAAAATATTTCTTAAATGTGATAGTGCTATGCAAAAGGCCTTCCCTCCTCCCCAGAACTATGAAGCAACTGTACTTTTTCCAGAATAAAGAATTGGGGAAAAATAATGAAAATACAAACTTTTAAAAAAAGTCTTTGTGTAAATAAATGACTTCAAGTGCTGGTCAGTGGGTTTCTGTGCAGGAAGGATGGGAGGAGAAAAGCCAAAAGGTAAGGAGGGGGTGAAAAGCAAAACTGATCCTTAAAGACAATGCTTGAGAAGAGAGAGGGCACTTATTTGTCGATTTGCTCTGGAAACCAGTCTGGTAACAACTTTGAACAGCTGTGTGTCTATAGCCACAATTATCTTCAAAGTTTTCAAACTTGGCAACCTAGAACAGTGGCTCCATGTTACTAAAATTCATGTGTTGTCAGGAGTTTTATGCACCAGGAAGTCCCACTGGTCAGAGTAGAAGCCCCGAAGATTAGGATGCTTACCTGAATGCTTACATCAGAATTAGGTGTTTCATGTTTCTATGGTGGTATTGCTATGTGTGTGCCAGCCTAAGAAGGTAATTTTTAATCAAGGGGAAAGGAATGAGTGTTTGACTAGAAACCTGTATTTTTTAGCAGAAAAGCTTCTGGTTTTTTTTTCTTGAGGAGAGCTGGAAGAAGAGAAATGATGTATCAGAGAAATGATACATCAGAGAAATCAGTAGCTCTCTGATGAAAAGTATTTTAACTTTATCTTACAAGTTCAGTTAATAGATGGTTCTGTCTTAAGTTTCCTGAAAGTTCTTTAAGACCCGCTTAAAGATAAACTATGCCACCAGTGTTGCATAAACAATTTAAATTGATTACTCTAGATCTCTGCTGATACCTTTCCTGGGGAAAAAAAAAGAAAAGGTGTCGAAGTGACTTAGTGATGAAAATACTCTATATAAACATTGCCTATATTTAAAGAAAGACCTTATACATTTTAAGTAGATTTTGTAACTAATACTTCCTGGCACATTAGTAATACAGTGTGGTGATGACAGGATTGAGGCTCTTTTGTAACTTATAAATTATGTAGCTGGTTGTGTATGTGGATTGTCTGCTTCTGAGTAAACCTGTCCATCAACAGTTTAAGCTTGGAGACTTTTCTCACCTAGGCAGTGTTCATGTTCCTTATCTCTTTTGATTTGCATGAGTGACTTAAGGGAAGCCAATTTTCACACTCTCCAGCTCATCTTAACTTCCTTAATTCAAGATTCAAATTTTAATTCAAGAGTTTCTGCAGTCTACTCTAGTTTGGTTAACAATTGCTAGCAATCTGAAACCTTTTGTTCTTTTCTCCTCCTTGGTTTTTAAACTCTCCAGTTGATTCTTATTCAGATGTCCTTATCTTCTTGAGGGTTAGTTTTGGCTGTCTCATTAGAAGACTTGAGATTTCCTTGTCCTGGGATGCTGTCTATTATAAATAATGACATGCATGTGAAAGCACAGTAATAGTGACAGAAGGTATCTTAATTCCTGGTCATGGAAGTGTCAAGGGGAGTGATCTGTGAATGAACAGTTACATAGCACTTGCTTCCTATTTACTGTGGATGACTTTGTAAATATGGTTCTCTTTTTCTTGGAATTGTTTGTCTTGCTATTCCTTCGCACTTGCATATTAAAACCCTCAAATACTTCTAGGCTTCACTTAATTTGAATGTGCTCTTTCACTTTTTTTACTCTCCCTTGGAAGCAAGATCTAGCCATTCAAATTCTATGCCTGCCTGCAGAAAATTAGTGTTCTCTATAATGGGCTTTGTACCTGCTAATACATGATCTGAAATAAAAACCCAGGTTGATTGTATTGTGTTGATTGATTAGTAGGCCTACGGCTTTCTTCTGCTTCTGTTTTCTAATGACATGGAAATTGTTAGTTATTTGGAGTTGTTTTGGGTTTTGTTTTGGGTGTGGTTTATTTGTTTGTTAAAAAAAAAAAAAGAGTAGTTAATATAATTTTATTTTCTATACAGATGAAGTCACTTTTCAGCAGTGTAGTTAGTGCTGATGGTGTTGCCACTGTCAATCAAAACCCTTTAAAGTCCCTGCTAAAAATGTTAAAGTTCCTGCTGATCTGAGGATGCCTTTTTTTTTTTTTTTTTTTATTCAGGGGTTTGAAGGAAAAAGCTTTGAAAGCGTTTTTCTTTAAAGATTATATAAGCTTCCATTTTTAATCACAGATTCTGGTAAACTCCAGATGCTTCTATCTTTTTGCACCAGATTGTTCATCATTCTAGTTAATGTGAAATGGGGAATGCAATGTAGAATGCGAACAGTAACCTAAAGTACATTCCAATGCACCTGTCCTATATTGAAATTAGTCTGAAATGACCAAGTTGAAACTAACTGGACACATGATTCAGACCTCAAGCAAAAAGGCCTTCCTGAAAAGTTAAAGTCTCACAGGCAAGTTTGTTCCCTTCCCCTCTTATTTTTTGTTTTTTTTTGAAAGATGGGGTGGATGTTGCAGGCAATGAGAAATGCAAGTAAGGAGAAAGTGAAGCTTCCGAAATAATCCGGAGCAACTTGCTGAAATAACATCCTTTGTAAACATGTCTTGTGTACTACGACTATGCAGTGTATTCCAGTTAGGTTACAGTAATTACCTCAACTTTTTAGAGAAGCACCTTAAATGTGCTCCACCCACCATAAGCCCAGCCAGTTGGTCCTAAATGAGGGGAAGGGTATTTCTCCTGAGATCAGGAAGTTTGAACTGCAGCTGTTGCCTATGCTGGGCATGTGAGCAAAGCTGAGCAACCTTGTCTGTGCTGGTTCTTACAGAGTCTTAAGTCAGAGGAAAGCAGTTTTCCTGTAACCTACACTTGATTGTACTTCTTTTGGTGCTTAACTTCATTTTTTTAATTTTTTTTTTTTGTACCTAGTCCAATTAAAACAATTGGACTCGGAACCAGCTTCTCTCTTGATTAAGAAATGTGTTTATGTGGAGTAGCATATAGAAGCACAACCTGTTAACAGCTGCAAATTTTGTTGATTAAACTTTGTGCAGACAAATTTACAGGAGAGACTGTTCTGTGAAAAATACCAGTTCACTGACGTACAAAGGTATCCTGACTATTTTCTTACCAGTTTCCACAGTTTCTTGCCAAGAATAATACAAAGTTTCTGGCAAAGTTTTAACACTGGATGTTCTAAATGCTAAATGTTTTATCAGTCATTTGGAGTTGTCCTGAATATCAGTAAACAAACATACGTATCTATGTAGACACCTGGAGATACTCTTAGCCCTTGAGGATCACATTCTTGGATCCTTGTGTGGCCACAGCAAAGTTTGTTTGCATCATCTGCTGAGATGCACAAGGAAGTTACAGGACACTCTGGCCTAATTTTTGCTCCTTGCAGAATTTAGTGGAACTTAGGGATAATAATACTTACACCTCACTTGGACAGGAAGAGGGGATGAGTCCTGACCTTGTCAGGCAAGACTTTAAACATTCTAAAAGCTTAAGATTGTTTATCCTGCAGTCTCAAAGCACACTTGCAAATAAACATTCCTCTGAAAATCTGTTTGATAAAAAAGAAATCAATCCACAGATAAGTAACTAAAGCATGGAGAGTATACACAGCTACGTCAGAAGTTTCTCAGTGAGTCAGTGGCAGACCCAGTATTGATGAAATAGTTGGGAATGTCAGATTTGAATCTCAAGTTAGCAGTGAGACCAAATGCAATATGGAGTGATGGTGTAAAATGTATAATGTTTAAAATGAGGACAGCTTTTTCACATGTGCATAAATATCTGTAATTCATCTGTCATTATTTATTTTTTTATTTAAAGACAAATACATAAAACTTTCTCGAATTGCTGCTAGGAGCTTCATAATCTGCTTTAATGGCCCAAAGTGTTTGCAGTGAGTGAAGTTAACTGCTGAATTTGCCACTCTGGACTCATAAATCAGCCTGCAGGAAAAAATCTCTCAAGTACAATAGTATGAATCAAAACAATTTTTTTTATAAAGTTTCTAATGCTCAAGATGTGATTATATATATTTATATATATATTTATATATATATATAAGCTTGAAAAAGTTCCATATAATGTCAAAGCATTCCTGATGGTTTGGCACTGAGACTTGAACAGGTCAGAAGAAGTCCTTTAGTCCTTTTACAAAGCAAAGGGTGCACATGCTCACATGTTTGCTCCAGGTGATGAGGGGCAGTGGACATGTGGTTCTGTCTCCTAAGGCAGCTCTCAATGAGCAGCTCCGGTGTCCTACCAGAGCACTCGTTTTCCCACACCAGCATGAATCCTGATGCTTGATTTCTGTGGTGTCCTGAGCAGCCTCCACGACATTTCCAACAATAACAGATTAATAAGGGAAAAGCGGAGAGTGTGGGAGGGGACACTCCTTGTTGTGTCTCTTGGTATTACTTGGAAGCACTGAGCTGCTCTACTTCCTGTAAACTGAGCACACTCCTTAAGGCTCCCCAGAAAGGATTTTTCCCCTTTTTTTGTCCCTAAAACTCATCTTACCTGGGAAGGAGGATTTTGCATTTGTAAAACACACCAAGATTTGCCACGGCCTA
Organism: Micropsitta finschii; assembly: GCA_034783455.1. Taxonomy (NCBI): domain Eukaryota; kingdom Metazoa; phylum Chordata; class Aves; order Psittaciformes; family Psittacidae; genus Micropsitta; species Micropsitta finschii. The sequence goes on along the minus strand of JAVHNF010033602.1, from coordinate 7,720 downwards.
TGCCTACTCCAAAGCAAAGCTGTTTACCCTGTTCCTCTCCACAATGGCTTAAAACCATGTCACAGGCATTTATTGCTTCCCTGTATTTTTGTTGTTAAACCAAAAGCAAACACACAAAGCACAGTGATAGTTTGTTTGTTGCTTATGAAATGTAGACAGGAAGATTATACAGCTACTGAAGCCTCCTGTTTCCTTTGGCTTGTTGGTTGCCTTTTTTATTATTATATTATTTTTCCCCCTTCCCTGATTTGTGTTCTGCAGCTGAGCACACGAGTACCGAGCCATGGAGACATGCCATCAGTGTACAGCGAGGCAAAGCTGGTGGCTCAGACATACCAGTCTGTCAAGCAGCAGCTGTTTAAAGCGTTTCAGAAAGCTGGTCTGGGCACCTGGGTGAAGAAACCCCCAGAGCAAGATCAGTTCCTACTAACTGTATAAATCTCTTGACACCTCTGCTACGTGACTGGATCAAATCAGCTGGAGAAGAAGCTAGGCAGGATGCGTGAGCAGGGAGAATTGAAGCAGTTTGAGGTTTAATAGCAACCTCCACAGGAATATTTGCTTTTAATTCTGCATTGGAAATACATGAATAGAAATGTGTCTGATGCACTCACTCAACTTTAGAAAACTGCTTTTCCATTACCCCTTCCCAAGAATGTACCTGCCCAAATTATAGTGCTACCTTCACGGAGATTCTGCTTTTCACTGTTAATAGCTGTTGGTTATTCCTGATTTGAGGTGTTACCAGGCCACCCGCCTGATCCAAAATAGAGTTTGTTTTCCCTCACACAATCAGTGCAAGAGCCATCACTGAATAATGGAGAATAGTGAGCAAAGCTGGAAGTACCCCAGGCACATGGCATGACAGCAGGTCTCAGAGCATCCATAATCATCCACAAAAAAGGTGTCTAATCTCTATGCAAAAACCATCCTGTTAGCTGCCCAAATCTGTAAGAAAAAAACTGGCAATTTTTAAACTCTGTTTTCCACCTCTGACTCTGACCCCAAAGCCAGGCATCAGGATTCCCTTGGTTTTTACACTTCTTCCCTCTGATGCCTTGGACAGACCACTTCCCACCAAATCTGGACACAAGTTTTGCACACCACAAGTTTTAATTACCCAGTCCCAGTTCATCACACCTGCCCTTTACACACCAGCTGGGATGCAGATGCTTGTCAAGAGGGTGATTCAACCCTGCACTGCCTGCAGAGGTGCACAGCTCTGTAGGGGCTGAGTAGAGGCCAGTGTGATGATATTCCTAGCTCTGGAGCTTCAGGTGTCTGCCTGAAGTCAGGCAGGCTGGAGCCACGACCTCAGATTTCCAAGCTTCTGATGATCACAGATCTAAATTAGGTGGGTATGAGCTCGGGATGCTCCAGACACATGAAAAACCACTGGGTTGGATAACTGCAACTGAGACATCCCAAATGAGAGAGCACATTTGACACCTGTCTCTTTCATGCCTCAGTTTCCCCACCTGTCAAATGGGAATAGTATTCCTTACCTGCTTCACTGATAAGGAACTTGTCAGGAAAAAAAGTGCTCTGGTAATATGCAGCAGTGTAAACCAGACTCTGTCCCTTTTCAGTGCGTTTTACCTCCCCACACAGTCCAATTGATGTAAGTGCAGCAGATGACAACTACTGGCTTGGGTGAGGATTTACTCAGTGTAAGAACTTTCAAGTTCTAGCTGTGAGTAAATGCCAAGTATTATTATTCACGTTCATCTGCAGCCTGAAAAGCAGGTGGAGTTTCCAGTTAGGAGACAAGTAGAACCCAACAGTTAAGTATTTTCTTCATAACTGTGGCTGGATCTGATATAATCTCACCTTTGAACCATCACAAACTTCATCAGGATGCAGAAGATACAGTCATGGGAGAGCTGAGCTTTGGTAGTCCCACTGCAGAGCCAGCCTTCAAACGCCCTGTACATTTCTTTCTGGTTTTGGTTTTTCAAATGACAGGATTTGCGGGTATATAACTGCTGTTTTCTTCTTATTCCTGTGATTCTCTATAAATCTGTATATAACATGCTGCTACTGATTGGTAATAATTGTCCTGGTATTTTCTCAGATCTGTTAAGCTGAGTTACTTTTCAAACAACACAAGGCTCATATGTAATTTCCTTTACATGGGAAACTGTTCCTATCAATAAAGATAGATGCTCTTTGTATAGGGTTTATCACGTTTGGAGAGCCATATACAGTAAATACATTGTTTATTGATGCCCACAATAGAATAGCTACAGTATTTTGATGAGATTTTATTTTTAGATTATAAACTACAAGATGTATCTATAGTGTCTTGTATAAAAACAATTGTGATAAACTAGAATTTTTAAATTAGATAAAACAAAGCTCTCCCATTCCAGAACCCTTTTCAGTGAAATAATACATTCCATATTAACTACCAAAAATATAAAAATAATCCTTAGAGTAGAAATAGTTAAAAAAAAATACCAAAAACCTGAGATGTTTCAATAGTGGAAGCATTTTATGGTAACCACTTTGTCGATACTTCCAACACTTTGTCAGCTCTTCTGATTATCATTCAGAATATTTCTGGCACCTTCTGGAGCTTCCTGGTACCTCCACATGGTTCCAACCTCTAACCAAGCTGTCACTGGTACAGTGTGACCTGAGTAGCAGAGGTGTCCAGAGGGGCAGTCAGCAGGTGGGGGGCTGTGGCCCAGGACAGAGGTGTGGGAGAAGCTATGTGTGACAATGACAGTGGTGGTTCGAGGGGCTCTGGCTGCTCCCACCAATAGAGAGAAACCACAGGGCAGCCAGAGAGGAGGACAAGGTTTCCATGCAGAGACACACAGGGCAGGCGGAAGCAACGTCTTCTACTTTTCCTCTCCAGGTTAGTCTTTATCTAGCACACAAGAGACCTCAATGGCTCCTCCATACATCTCCCTGCCCTCATCCATCCTTCTCCAGCCCTGGCATGATGTCAGCTCAACTAATGCATATAGCTCCACAGGCCGGTGTTGCAGCTACTGTGACAACCAAACACCGTGCTTGGTTATTTTTAAGGAGGAAAAGTGTAGTGGAATTGAATTATCCTTTGTTGCAAGAAATAAGCAAATGTAATGCTGGATTCAGCTGCCAGAATGAATTTAGTAGCAGGGACCAAACTGAGTCCCCACTGCAAGTGGGCATCAGCTGATCTTGGTGAAGGCGATGGAGTTGCACCTGCTTGCAGTAGGGTTGAATATGACCTTAGCTGTCTACTTCTTCTCATTACGTGCAGCAACAGAGTGTGATGGGACCACATCCCAGAAGCAAATGTGACCTACACACAGCATTTCCTGAAGCAAAGTTGAAATTGCTCAGTAGTAATTCTTTAGTGAAGATTCTGTACATAACACGCATGAGTGAATGGCAATACTGTACTAATGGATGTAAATTTGTAATATTTGTAAAAAAAAAAAAAAAACAAAAACAAAAAAAAAAGACAGCAAAAGGAAATAAACCTGAATTTACATATGTGAATTTGCTGCTAAGTTCTGTAAATTGCACTTCAGTGATACCTGATAAGTGAATGTTTCTGTTAAGTGAATAAAATGCCAAGTAAAATTGTTCTTTCACTGTTTGTTGACCATTTTTCACTGTGGCTCAGCAATCAATTAGAATGGGCCCCAAAATGTCAGCATGTATTTTTACACACACCTACCACAGATCTAGAGACAACATGTTCTTACTCAGTTTGCATTTGATGTACCATAGGAATCACACCCTTGCACTGAGAGATGGATGTGCCTGCTCATGTAGAAGAAGCCATACAAGGACACAGCCTGATCCTGGAAGAAAGTTACTCCACAGAGATCTTTCTTAATAAAAATTAAATAAAGTTTTGCAAACTCACATTGCATGGGACTTGCTGCATAAAGAAAGCTGCCTAAGAAAAACAAAGTGATACACAAAAGATCTCTGCAGATTTCTTCTTCATAGGTGCAGCCTTGGTTTATTCTTGTTTTAAACAATCAGGATTCAGCTACAGCAGATTAAAAGCACTAAGCCCAAATACCATCATCCGCACAAGGGTTTAACATGCATAATTGTATGAGCATTACCTGGTGCCTTGAGATGATTTTCCTTGGCCAGTTCCTCATACAGATCACTGGTGTTACCAAAGCCTCCAAAACCTCTCAGAAGCTCCCATGGTCAAAGTATAAATACACTAACGGTGGAAATTGTCTAGAAAGAATTTTTCCTTTCCTCCTCCTTGTGAAGATTTGGTTGCAAGGTGAAACTGAGCCTGGCAGCTCACAGGAATCCCTACCACCTCGCTGGTCCTGCAGCTTGTTGCTTGTTCATGTTGAAGGAGTCAGTGCCAGACCCACATGGACCATCCCATGGTCTGTTTCATTCCCAAGCATAGCAGCGCAGGGGCTATGAATAGCTTTATTTTCAAGCTAAGACTGTGCTGCAGTTGCATTTCCTTAGCTTGGATCTATGTCATTAGATATTTGGGCAGGATAAGAAGATGGGGGAGAAAAAAGCATTTGCAGGGTGATGTTGCCTGTTTGGAAAATATCACTGTAAGCTGGCCCTATTCTGCCACCCATGGTGGATCATTGCTTTGAGTAATAAAAGCAACATATTTGTATACCTCAGTATTTGTATATCACAGAATGTATTTGCACATCTCAAAATGTATTTGCACACATAAACTTTACTGTCTAACTGGATACAGGCGAAGCAAACCCCATAGTCTCAGTCTTATTACAGCCTTAGACACAGCAGCTACTTCTCTATCAGTAAAAATGGTCCCAGAAGTATAACAGTGTCCTGAACAGAAAGAAGTTACACCAGTAGAAAAGCAGTTTGTGTCACTATCCACCCTCCAGGTGATGAGCGTATCACTATTTTGGTGCTAAAAAAGGTAAATACCCAACTTCTTACCTCGGTGTAGCATTGGCTTTCCTTGCGGAGGGCGCCTGAAGGGGCCATGCTGAGACCAGCCCCAGTGCAGACGCAGGGAACAAGCACAGCTTTGGCCATGGAGGGCAAAGGATGGAGGTGAGAAGGTCCCTGCAGGGGCTCCCCGTCAGCCTGGCAGCCCCTCAGCCTGCTCCTGCGTAGTCTGTCCATGGCTGAGTTCACAGCAGGAGGCTCCCAGCCTGTTTTCTCCTCCAAAAGTAGCTACCACTGCCTGACCACAGCAGACACTGTGACACGATCTGGCTGCTCCAGCTCTGGGATGGCTGCTCTGTGCCTGCAGCAGGAAGAGCTGTAGCTCCCTGCTGTAGTATAGTAAGAGCAGTAATAGGTCCCATTTAGATTGTGCTTTCTATTTTTAGAGCTGTGCCAGCATGAGGTATTTTAATGTAAAGCGGGCAGGTAGTCTGGGAACAGGGTTGTAAGCTTTTCAGTTTCAGAGAGGGAACAATGTTATTTTGCATACTCCCTAAAATAAAAGGAGGTTCGGACCCTTCTGCTCTGGCAGTGGGGTCATAATGTCTTTCAGCCTTCTCCCGGAAGAGACTTTCATGGGGGAGCTGATTTCTTCTCGGATCTGACCACCATAGCCCTCAGTAATTATAGCAGCGTTGAAATTCCGAGCTAAAAACAGAAGTGCAGCATGTGCCTATTCCCCATGTGATTCGGAAACCAGGAAATTGAAAGAGCCTGACTGAGAAGAGAAGGGAGTGCAAAGCAGTAGACACATCTAATATTTATCTCAGACCTGCTACGCCTGGGACGCAGGGAGCTGTCATCTGCGGGAGCTGATTATGCATGCAGCCGAAGCAGAGCCTGATTGGATGTAGTAGGACCTAAGGCGAGGGGGAGAGGGAGCGAGGAGAGACTTCGGCTCTCCGCACTGAAATGTAAACAGTGGAAAGCGAGGAGGGAGTGTAAACGCCTTTATGCGCTGAAGAGCGAGCACCCGGTTGTGGGCTCCCATGGCTCCGGCAATGTACCTCTTGTGGGTCTAGCTGTGCCCGGCTTGATGAACAGAAGCAGATACTTTAGAGGATCTCCTGCCTGTGGATATAAATAGGGGTCATTCGGGATGCGCTAGCTTTCTCCGGCTGCACCGCAGCTCCTTCGTGCTGCACGCCACAGCTGGGACAGGGCAATGGACATGAACATGAAGAAGTTCACAGTGCGTCGGTTCTTCTCGGTCTATCTCCGCAAGAAGTCTCGGTCCAAAAGCTCAAGCCTAAGTAGATTTGAGGTAAAATTTGCCTTAACTTTGTTAAATGTGGCAAGTACCATTAGGTGCTGGTAACAGAGACATAGGACAATGCCTGCATTTACTGATGTGATAAACAGTTAAAGGTGATCTTTCCCTGGAGGCAGTGATGTTCGCACCTGATGTTCTTTGTTTCAGTGTAATTCAGGCTTTCTCTTGGTAGCATTCAATACATTGCATAATATATTTAGTGTGTTGCTAAGGATCCTTTTATCAGCCTGCTAGGGAAGGAGTAAGCTGGTTCAGGACATCATGAAGTTGTAGGAAATAATTATAAATCAGAACAAATGGCACTATACTTTGCAATAGCCTCATATTTTTGTCTTCTTTGCACACATACCATTCTTTCTTAGTGCCAGGTTTCCAAATAATTAATCAATTTGTTAATGCCTTTCATATATATATATATATATATATATATATATATATATATATGGTATGTTAGGGATTTTCTTGCTTGTTTGTCTGTAGGCTCTCAGGCTTGCACGAATTTCTGCATTTATCTCCCATGCATCTGAATATTTATTTTCTTTTTATTTTGTGGTAAGAGGTTCTTCAGGGGTAGGGGACTGTCAAATTAAACCTGTGGTGATTTAGCAGTGTGGGGAGAGGAAGACAGTTCAAGTCAGCCGAATTAGCAGATAGGCATGTGTGAATGGGTTAGAACCAGGATTTCTGCCTCCCTTCCTTGAACCATTGTTCTTCAGCCCTATATTTGGAGCTGTGAATAGTCGGCCGGATGTGCGATCAATTGAATAGATGTCAGTTATATTTATGTTGTTCACTGTATCATTGCAGATGATCTGCAACCTCTGTATTAAAATAGAGGTAAATGGGGCCTGATTCCCCTCTGCTTCACATCTGTTTTGTGCTGGCATACTTCAATTGACCTCTGAGGAGTTACTCTGATTTGCACTGGTATTCCCAGGTGGAAGATTAGTCTCAAGCTGTGTGAATACATTTAAAAATCTTATTCCCTTAGGGTCCTATTTAAAGTACCAGGTAATTGAACATAAAGTTCTTCATGTGTCATTGCCTAAACAGGACATGCAGAAAAGCAGAGGTTTTGGCCAGTGTATTTTGTTGGGTTTGTGGTTTGTTGTTTGTTTGTTTGTTTTGTTTTGTTTTGTGGTTTTTTGTTTGTTTTTCTTAACTCCTTAAAATCAATTTTCTTGAAAAACTATCATGCAGGGCACCTAATTCTGTTTCCCTCATCCAATAGTCATTAATTTAAAACTAATTAATGAGAGCTGTTAAAGTTCCCTCCTTGCATTAGTCCTGTCCCTCTAGGGCTGAGGGGTGAGTCCTAAAAGACTCTTCTTTCCCCATTGTGAACCCAGAATTGCAAAGGCTAAGCTGAAATAGATGTTCATTGCAACACACTTAGAATTTGCTTACCTTGTGTTCCAGCAGAGCCAACAGAAAGTAGACCTGGAATTTCATGAAGGAGTTCTGAGACAGACGAGTGTCTTTGCAGGCTGCCACTGTCAGGGCATAATGTTAGAAAGAGAGGTGATT
>JAVHNF010033587.1:12144-23708 GCA_034783455.1 Micropsitta finschii | reverse complement strand
TACCCTGCTCTTGCAGGGGGGTTGGATTAGATGATCTTTTGAGGTCCCTTCCAACCCTTGGGATTCTGTGATTCTGTGATTCTGTGATTCTGTGATTTATGTGGTTATCAGTAATGCATTTTGTCTCATCTTTCTGATGTCCTGAGGTACTCAGTTTTAGTCTCGGGAAGGAATACATAAAGCTCGTGGATACTACTCAGTTAAGAAGGTGCCAAGCACTATATTCACTTCACCGATCCCATCCTAAATCCATTATGCATCTAGCCTTTAACCCCAAATTTAGCTCCTTAGTTAACTGCTTCCTCGGCAGCTGGAATGAAATGTCTTATCCTGTAATCTCTGGTCCCGTGGCTCTTTGTATTGCAATGAGTGGTCATCAGCACCCATTGCACTTGCTGTGACACCCTTGCATAGTCTGGGCACCCACGGCCCCTTGCCTGCCCCTTTTAGACTTTCTGGGCTTTTGCTGGATCTGGGAGCTCTGTGCAGCTGTGAAGCTGTGTCTGATGGCAGTAACTTCACTGCTTTGCCAGTGCTAATGAGAGGGAATGTAAATGTTTCAGGAGATTTACAGCCGTAGGGATAAGGTGGCACACCAGGCTGAAGCTGGCAATGACCGTGTTTATGCAGTCCCTTGAAAAGGCTACCTAAATAATTTGGGAGCTAAAAACGAACGTTTCTGAGCACTTTCATAGCCACAGAACAATTTTAGCATCTTGTTAACTGCATATTTTGCAGGAACATTTGATTTTAGTTCAGGAAAAGACCACAGAATGCAGTGTTTGTTACTGACGTAGTCCTGTTGTCCTGGATGCCTTACTTCAGAAGAGAGATACTTCTCAAAACAGTTTTCAGTCAAACTCTGACCTTCCAGCTACCTGCTGTCTTCATGACTGCCTACACACAGGATGCCACAGGCTTTGAGGATTTGTTTGTTCAAAGCCTGAACTGACAAATCCAAGCCAGTTATAACCCTTGTTCTACAGATGGAGATTTACTATGTTCCTTGCTCAAACTCACTATCCAAGTTTACATGAGAGATAAACCCACTGCTCATCAGTTCAGTGCCATCGCCACAGTCATCCTGTTCTTATTAAAATTGCAGTGCATGAAAAAGTTAACACGAGCAGCATAACATTGCTTGATTTTCCTGTAACGGACTCACTTCAGTTCATTAACTCCTGTGGTGGCTCTTCCTTCAGTCAGGGGAAAAAGTGAGCCACAAGCCTATGCTGCCTTCTTCTTAGCAAGGGTTTTTGGAACAGCAAGGGAAGGCGGAGGGGGCTTAAATGATATAGGTGAAACCCATCTGGCAAAGTCTGATGTACATACTTAACTGCTGTCTGTGATGGATGTCTTCAAGCTAATTAATACAAGCACAGCCCTACTGAGCTTGAACCTATGGTTGTAAAGGGTGCCTTATAAGATTATGGCTTAAAGGTATATGTTTCTTTTGATCTTGTAAATTCCATACACATTTATATAAGGAAACCTTCAACTTCAGGAATTCTGTTATTAGGGTATTAAAATTATTTCCTGTTTGTTGTTTTGTTTTGTTTGTGGGTTTATTTTTAACAATAAAAAGAAAAGGATGTTCTGAGTGAGGACTGAAATAGAGAGAAACCCTACTTACTGCTCCAGAGAACTGAAAGAAGACAGGTTATTGTGCGGTCAGACCTGCTCAGTGAGCTTGACTTGGCTGATTCAACTTGAAAACAGAACTGCATACCTGAACTCCTTCCCCCAGGGTTTCCTGCCCTGATCTCTTGCTTGAAGAGACAATTCACATTTTTCATCTCTTAAAACAAATTAGGCCCACATGCCAGCATGACTTAGTGATTATGTAGTAATTACCCTGAGTATTTATGCAGGATTTCAGTAGGTAAGTTTAGGGTGAGTCATCAGAAAGGTTTTATACTCCTGCAAAGTTTAGTTCCCTAACTCCTGCTTAAAACCACCACTTTGTTGCTACTGAAATGGCTTCTGCTCAGCTTGAATGAGTTCAAGATTTTTGTGCTACCGGTATTATTTTTCTTACTGTAAATGAGAATTTTATGTGTCTTTCAATCAATGTTTCAAATAACTCTTCTGTATGCATGGGTTAAGGCTGTATTTTGTTTGAGTGCCACAGACTTTATCTTGGTGTGTCGAAATGTGGATGTTAACTTCTTACAATCTTTCTTGTAACTTAGATCTTATTTCTATGATTTAACATCTGACTATTTTGTTTACTTCAATCTTCCTGGCATAACTGCTCTTTGCTTATTTTGTCAGGGTTTTTTTGGGTTTTGTTTTGGTTTTTTGTTTGTTTGTTTTTAATTAAAACTATGTGAGACCACATTGGTATCTCCCAAATCTACACTGAGTTGTTTTTCAAATGAATAGGCATTTGTAAGTGAGTTCAAATTACTCTGCTTTTTTTGCAATTAAATGTCAGCTTTTATTATTCTCCTCAGCTCTATTCTGATGTCAGCTGTGTGGGATGACTTACTTTCCTCACTGACAATAAAAAGGAACCTTTGGTTTTGGCTTGTGACCCCCTCTTGTAAGTCTGAATTGTGCAGAAGAGCTTATCTCTGCTTCTGTGCAGTGAAGTTCGGTTCCTTTGGTATTTCCACACACCCCACATCCCTAGAATATAACTGCTACATACCTGTTAATCAGATCTGCATGCCTGTTCTGCAGCTCTCTAGTGCTGTCACAGGGTACCGCTGAATTACTGCACTTCTTCTTTCCTAAACAAAATCTTTTCTCAGTTAGGTTTTCGTGGCGGAGCTTGCACACACACATTGTCCAGGACTAGGTGCCACATGGCAAGTGCTGTTTCTTCTAGCTGTGCTGAAGAGAGCTTTGCTCTTGAACTCGTGCCTGTTTAATATGAGAAATGGGGATTTCACGTGTTTGATTGCAGCAGAAAAAGCTAAACTGCCTCCTTCCAAAAGCTGAAAGCACGTGGTGCAGCTCTTGCCCTGGTGAACAAGTCTGTGGCAAGTGCTCAAGGAAACTTATCTTTGGCTAGCCCTTCTATTTTATTCTTTGACCTGTCTACCCTGTTTTGTTTCTCAATTTCCTTCATTTTCTCACATCTGTTTTTTCTGTGCTTGCTTTCTGTGTCCTCGTATTCCTTTACCTCTCTTATTTTCTCTTCTTCCCTTGTCCCTGTCAAGTCTATCCTCTCTCTTTCTTTCCTTCCTGTTGTTCCTTGCCGTCCCCCAAACTCGTCTTGTTCTGGTTTTCATACCTGCACACCTACTCCCTCCAGCCTGCTCTGCTGCTGCAGTTGGCAGTCGATTTCTGTCAGGCAGCCCAGTCAAAATTGCAGCTAAAGAGGGACTTTTTTCTTTTAAACCAACTAGACCAGTAATAATTGCAGTTTGTCGCACATTCTCAGTGGGAAATGTTTTGTAAGTAAATCGTGGTCAATCATAATCTGGCACTGGAATAAGCACCTTGTTTAGTCTAGGGGCACTAAATAAATTGGCCTTACATCTTTGCTTTCAAGCTGTATTTGAGCCCTGTTGTGTAATTGCCATTTGCATGCCAGAGGGATTGCGTAGGGGTGCTATTCAGATCAAAGTTGCATTCATCTGGGCTTGGGTGTATTAGCTGTAATTAGTAATGTAATTTTAGGAGACAATGCCACGTTGGTAGGATGAACTGAAACTACAGCAGCACTTCAGCAGAAAAGCAGTGCTGAGGCAGCCTCTTCCTCTCTCAGCAGCAGACTAATTGCAGTGGGAGGTATTTGTATTACACACACAAACCTCCCTGATGTATTTCCAAACTAGCATGAAATACTAACTGAAGCTTAGGTATTTTAGTACTGTGGATCTCACCAGGCTGAAAGAAAGTGCTGTGAGGAGATTTGCTTTGTGTGCTGCATAGGGAAATGAGAGGTAAGTGGCCACCAGGCAGAAGGAAAGGCAGGAGGGTTTGGGGTTGTGTTCCAGGTTCCTGTCAATCTGCTCATTAATTTGTTGCTGCTTTTCACCTTCCAAGGGTAGTCCTGCTTGTACATTTCTTTTGATGCTGAGGGGAAAAAATGTCAAGCCAGCAATTCTTGATCTCACCTGTCCCTTTTTTAAACAAAATTTTAGTGTTACGCATTTTTTTTAAATTTTTTTTTATTTATTTTTTTTTTCTCTACAATCTCACTTTGGTCTTGTCTCCATCCACTTTTGTCCTTTTCCTGCTCCAACCCAGTGTCCAGCAAGGAAGATGGCAACAGATCCTGAGAAAACTGCAGTCCAAAGGGTTGCGGCCTTTGTGAAGTACAGCTGTGTGTGAAGTGGGTCAAGCAGGTAGTTTATGACTATTGAAAAGCGTGGCAAATCATGGTCATATCATGCCTTAAACTTACTATGCTGCTTATAAATGCAAAGGTAACCAGTAAAGGATGTCTTTCGGACATGTACATCCAAGCGGCTCAGTTGTTTCAGATTCCAGATGTCTTCAGGTATGGATATGGCAAAAAGGTTTTGGTTTGAGCATTATAGGTCATGCTCATGCACCCCAAGAATTGAACTGAACTCTGATCTATCTTTAAAAAACAAAACAGGTCTGAGGGAAAAGCTCCTGTTGAACTTGTCTGACATGCATGGTTTTATCTGTCGTCTCAAACCTATCTCCCTATGGTGTGTGGAGCTAGCACATAGACAGTAGCTATAGGGCATATCTGTCTGTCATCTTATTACAGATCCCAGACATACCTGTCTGTGTCCTTTCATTAAGAGCCATTACAGAACCATAATTCAGGTCAGGAGGCACCTCAGAAGATCATCTGGTCCAAACCCCTGCTTAGAGCAGGGCCAGCTGGGAGCTGCATCAGGCTGCACAGTTGTGTCTGGGCAAATGTGAACGTTCCCAAGAATGGAGACTCCATGCCTTCCCTGAGCATTCAGTGTTTGACCACCCTGATCATAAATCCTTTTTTTCCCCTTTTACTGAATTGGAACGTCCTTTGTTGCATCTTCTGTCTGATGTTTCTTTTTGTGTTGCTGTGCACCTCCTGGAAGAGGTGCATCTGGCTCCTTTATGCCCTCCCTTTAGGTACACTCACTGTAACAGCAGCAAAGAAAGAGCAAAGGAAGGAGGGGAAAAAGCTGAGTGTTGCTTGAGCCTGGTAATGGGACACACTGTTAAAGCAGAGGCAGCAACAATGACTATGAAAAGCTGTACCCAGATCACCCTGAATGGCTCCTGTTCTTGTAAAAGACCAGCATGAGAAGGCAGTGGAAATGCCCAGTTTAAGGAGATGTAGCTGGGATTAAATAGGAAGATGGAAGGAGATGTTGCACTGGTTTAATGTGCAAACTAGTTTTTAAAACGTATATATTTAGTGCAAATGTGCTGGTGAACTGTGCTTATGCTCTCTCTTGAATGCACGAAACATTACATAAGGATGAAAATATATTGGACTGATGTTCTTCCCTGAATCTAGAATAAAGCATGGGAAAAGAAAAGGAACTGAGAAAAATTATTGTTGTTAAAACCCAGCTTCCCTAAGTAGAAAAAGTTACAATTTATTACTGCTTGCACACAGACGCAATGTGAACCTAATTTAATTACAGCAATGTTTTGATCTGTTTATTGTTTTGGAATTCATATTTCCATTTGTAGCTTTTCAATTCAAAAGTCTGACACTTGTTTCTTCAAATGTGCTGTATCTTGTGATCGCCACTTAGCAAGGTTTACTACCCAATTATAAACATTTTCCTTCTGCAAAGGACCACTGATGATGGAGGTATTTGTGTAAGCCAGACAATTTGGAACTTGCTCAGGGTTTGCAGTAAAATGCTCAGCCAAATGTTTTTGATAGTAAAAGGAACCTTTCTTTTTTTATATGTATATAATATATATATATTTATTTATTTTAATGGGTAGATCACAATAGTGGCTGAAAAATCTTTGCTGTTCTCTCCCACCAGCAGCACTCATATCCAGGCTGAATAAATCCTTCAACGGCATTCTTTGCTTGTGGCCGTTTGATGTGGTTCCAGCAGCTTCAAACAGGAGGCATCCAAACTGCTGGAAGTTGAAAAGACAAACTCCACCACCACAGGAATCCCAAATGGCTGTGGGGCAGCCTGGCAGTGCCTCGCAGGACCAAAGATGCACACACCCCAAGTCCTTCTCTCTTCTGCTGTGCAGTGTGGCATCACTTGGAGTGTCTTTCCAAGGGGCTGGGACTGCCAGAGAGCCCAGCAGGCTGGTGACAGGGTGCTGCAGCCATCACGCAGTGAGCACTGGGAGGGCAGTTGGACCGACCATCTGTTTGTCGGAGGGAAACTGCTGGAGGGAACAACAGTCATAGGCATGTCCTGGCCCTGGTAAAATGAGCGGTAATATGGAGCCAAGGCCTTTGCTTACTGCGCAGTACTAATGCATACAGCTGCAAGAAGAAGTTAGAGAAGGTGAAGGTGATGGCAGAGTGTCAGGACCCCTAGAGCAGGATCACTTGACACTGTTATGCCCATGAGTCTCTCTCTTCAGGTGGTGTCTTGGGAATGTATGGTTTCTGTAGGATTTGTTGTACTTTGGGAGTTGGTTCCTAATGTCTCGAAGCCCAGCAGTTGGTACCCTGGTGATTGTGGACAGGCTCTGTCTACTCAGAAGCTGCAGCCAAAAAATGGCTGGAGAGGACGAGGCCAGCAGAGATCAGCAGCCTGGTGGCTGTGAGCACCTTTCCTGGACGGGAGCAATACCTCCACACAGTGTTGGCCATTTGTGAGTGTGGTATCTCCTCCTGCAGCAGGACATCCTGGGAAGTCTAACTTGGTGGGTGAGCGGGTGGCAGGATACTCCAGCATCAGCACCATCACCTCTTCCCAAGCCCTAGGCTGGCCACAGCACACCGCTGTCCCCACAGACCAAGGCTTCCTCTCTGATGGTTGTGAAAATGAAAAGCTGGGCTCAATGGGTGCAAAGCTGTTAGTGTCTGTAATAACTAATAGGCATTTCAGTGGCAGGGTAAATCAGTAAGTGCTGGTTGTCCCTCCTGCCAGCAATGCTGTCTGCTCGCAGCTCCCAGGATGGACCCAGCAGGTCTCCCTTCAACAGTTGGTTTCTGCTTGCCCAGAGCTTTCTTTCCTTCAGCCTTTGGCTTTCTCCTTGACTTGATCCCCTTTGATTTCAGGATATAGCTTATATTTTTTAGTTTATACTAAGCCAAGCTGACTGGATGCTGGATGAGGATGCTGGATATTTTTGAATAGAGCAATTTGGGAGTTTTCAATGAAATGACTTGTAGAAAATGCTGATTTGTCAAAATTCAGCTTTAGTTTTTTCCCCATAATAATAATAATAATAATAATAATAATAATAATAATAATAATAATAATAATAATAATAATGTATTTTTATTTAAATAAAACTGGCAAAAGAAAACACTTCTTGAAAGCCAGCAGAAAAAAGCAGACCCTCCCCAAGATGTGGAGATTTCAAGGATGAGTGTGAAGAGTGACAATGGTTTTCTGCTGTTCATCCCAGATTGTCTTTTGCTCCTTGTCCCTTTGCTTCTAAACAGTGGAATCAAGGAAAGTGTACGAGGTTTGCTGCTGCCCCTGCTGAACTTTGGTGTGAACAGGCTTTATCTTCCCCTGCTAGCATTCTGTCACCTTTCAAGAGAACAAAAATTCATTTTAACAACAAAATTTCCAAGTAAGAAACCTCAGATAATTAGAGGAAACCACCACAGAGGTATGCAATATCCAGTTGAAGACCTTGCTGAAAACTGAACAGATTATGCTTGTTCTATGTGGTTAAACTGGGACATTAATGTTAAAACCGTTAAAAACACAAAATAAATTCTGATTTTCTTCTTTTAAAGCTTGTGGTTCAGTGTTCACACATTCTAGGCTCCAGTTAAACTGCTCAGTTTAATGCCTTTCAGCTGTCACTCGCACAGAGAGATCCCTTGAACAATCTGCCAGCACATGACGGCAACACTTGTCCAGGGCGGAGTTTGGCCAAGACTGGAAAACCCAATGTGCCAAAATAGGCAGGAGCCATATAACCACTGTGACCCACACGTGGTACCCAGAACCGTGAAGGCCACATGGCTGCCACCGTATCCGTAAAAACGCTTCATTTGAAATATCCTGAGACATTCATCCTGCCGTGGGGCTTTTTCGGGTAGCTCCCTCTACAAAAGCTTGCATGTACAGGAATGCTGCTATTCTTTGACCTTGGTATGAACTTTGCTCTGTTCCTGATGTTTAAATGGTGTGAAGTTTTGAAGGATTTTTCCAAACCTCATTCACAATAGCTTTTAGAAATCCCAATTCTCACATAACAAACAGGGTAAACATAAAAGCCACAGCTCTTCTGAAATTATATATTCAGAGTTTTGACACGGCCTTGAGTCCTTTGCCTTGTCACTAACCAAAGCTGTAACATGCCTCTTATGGACCAAACACCACTGTATAAACAGTACCTAGCACCTAGCTGTGACTTCAGTCACTTACAAGCTTAATCCACCTCTGGAGTGAAACTGCAGAGGGGCATTTAGGAATGCAATATTTGCATTAGGATTTGGCCTTAGTTCTGCGATTATCCATCATTTTATAAGTTTAAGACCAGGATGAACTACTAGACAAAAGCTTAGACTAGGTGGTCATGGTGTGGAAGGAACCAGAACCTTACCTTGACATTTCTACATGAAGCCAGTAACTTCATTTTTAGTTGATAGTGTACCTTTCAGTAGGTCCTTCTTGGGTGATGGAGAATCTGCTGCAGTCCCAGGTAAAATCTAACGGTTACTTAATGCAGGGGCAGTGTTTACCCTGGATCCAGTCTGACGTTTCTTTAGATTCAATTTCTTAGCCTCAGTGGGCATTTTTGCAAAAGTGAATTGGTTCTGCAAGTAGCTGAATACCATGGCTGGACCTTTTAAAGGTCTCCTCCTTCTGCTGCTCTGCTGGAGAGCTGGTTGAACTTATTTATCCAGCAGAAAACTGCTATTGTTCTGGTGAGGATGGTATGTGGGGTGAAGGAAAGACCTGTCTGAAAGGGGAGAGAGCCACTGTCAGCTCCTCATTGCTGCTCTTCTCTGCACTTTGATGGGTAACTCAGCTGGGAGAGCTCTGCTAAACTGGGAAAAACAGGCAGGATCAAACAGCTCGAGATGCCCTTGAGCCTGAGATGCTCCAACACAGCTGACCCACAAAGGCTTGAAAGTCAAACAAACCTTCACGCGTTCAGCAGAAGTTAGTTCCAGGCTCCAAATACATCCCATAAAAGGGCCAAGTTACATTTGTGCCATGTAGCTGCGTTTTCAGATCCAAAGCAGTGAGGCAGCAGCTTTATAGTTGCACTCCAGTCGCACAGCAATATTATTTGCCTCTAATAACAGCTTCAAAGATATGAAATAACAGTGTTGTATCACTACTGTAAATGACTTGCAAGGTTTTTAAAAGATTCCCCCCTCCCTTCATTTCAAAGGGACATTCATTGACTTGTCTTTTATAGACCTTAATTGTGCTGGGTAAGATGGACAAAGCATACCTCCCAGTTAGCTAATTATTTCCTTGTAATTATTCCCTCTCTGTTTTCTGAGATGCTGAAGGGAACACATACAAAAAGAATGGGTTTTGCTTGGAAAGGAAGCAGAGTTAAAAAGAAATGTGTGGTTTTGCATTCCTCTTTCCATCAAGATGCTTTGTTCAGCAGATCTTTTTCTTAAACTCTTCCAGAACAACCTTTGAGATGGATATTACTGCAGCATAGTCAGACCTGTTGCATGAGGATATGTCAAATTCATCAAGCTTTAAAGGAGGTGTTTCTCTTTGGTTTCTCTTTCTGGGTATGGTGGGGCCTCATTTATTGCTGCCTGCTGGCAAGACTCACCTCCTCCTCTGCCCAGGCTGCCCCCAGGTAGCACCAGCAAGGCCAGATACTGAAGCCAGCACCAGTTTTCACAGCTTCTCTGTCACTTTGGGGCACATGTGCCTAGAAGTATCTGGTCATCAAGTGTGCCTGACATCTGAGCTTATCCCTGCAGACCAGGTTTGAGGAAAGAGATCCCTTCTGCAAAATGTGTGCTTAAAGAACAGACTGGTCTCTCCTCTCTCCCCAGCCATAAGATCCTCCAAGGATATACCAAGAAAGAAAGTGTTAGAGAGTACTTTTGAAGATGTTCCTCACAAGCATTTGCGCAGCTTATGAGCTGTGGCTTGGCCAGACAGGATACATGTGCTAAACCCTCTTAAAAATTCACTTTTCCGTGGAAAGATTTGTGCAGCGAGGCTGTTCCTGTCCTCTGATGGGCGATGTGGAAAGTGATTAAAATGCAATTTCTGTAACTTGTATAAATAATAGATTATGTTGTTCTAAGCCAAAAAGACGGAGTAGTTTGCACTGAGGACCATGCAAGAAGTTGTGCTCAGCAGGAGCTGGGTGCTGGAAGCCATGCACATATGGTTGGTCTGTAGCTCAGCAGCCACCCCATCAGAGAGCTGCAAGAGAAAATAAACAACAACTGGGATTCATTTCACTTGAGATTATTTTAACTCGATGCTTTTTCATATAAAGCATCATGTGAGCAAATCTTGGTGGCAGGTTTTAGAGCAGGAGAAAGGCATCATCACTAGTTTGGCTATGGCCTGGCTAATTGTAGTATCTTGTCACTTCACTGAACATGAAGTCGTGTTCACAATGCAAGACCTGTGGGATTTAGTGGGATTTAACCTCTGTTATGGATGAGAGCACTTTTGGCTGGTGCAGTTTCTCTTGACTTGAGCTGAAATGATTGCAAGGCCCAGAGCTGCTGTGAAACTGTGGCTCTGAGCTATACCTCAACATCTCCAATGTAACGCCCTGAGCAGGGCAGGCACCAGAGAAACCCTGGCATAACTTCAGGCTGTTTCAGGCAGCTCCAGCACTGCTGCTGCCAGATCTCCCCTTAGTATCTGCATGTAGGAATTTTTTCCATAGTGGGAAAACTTAGTAGAACAGGTGATGTAGAGCAGTGAGAGGGAGGGAAAGGTAACAAATCTATCCAGCAGAAACAAAGCTGCAGTGTTTGAACTAATAGCCCTAGGTCTGGCCAAAGCTTTGAGCCTGGCTTTTGGAGTTTGAATCTTCCAGGCAGCCAGTCATCTGGAACAGCTTTGAATTTTTTTCTCTTTATCACTCTTTTCTTCCTTAATATTGAAGCTGAAGCTGAAGTTGAAGAACAACTGGACCGTGCATTCACACCACATGGGGAAAGAGTGCCAAGTCCTGGTAGCCAGAGCTGCCTCCCAGTCAGAGAAACACCGTGAGCATCACCCAGAGTGCATGGCAGTGCCATCCCTCTGCTACCACGAACAGCACAGCTGCAGAGCTTGCTTTACAGGCAGTAATGAAGTTATCCTGCTGATGCATGCATAGCACAAACAAGAAAAAGACCCACATTCCCTCCAGCTCCCAAAGAGTCAAGTGAAGAGGCATTAAAAGTGACATATTTGAAATCAAGCAGCAAAGCCAGAATTAAGGGGAGTGCAAGGAGCACCCCAGCTCCCAGGAACACCCCCTCAGTTTGATCCCCCCTTGGGCAGAGGGATGAGCTCATCTCCAGCATCCTC
>JAVHNF010033585.1:0-11689 GCA_034783455.1 Micropsitta finschii | reverse complement strand
GGCTACACGCTCCGGGTCAGGGGGGGTCGTGCTGTTCCTCCTCCTTTCTTCTGTTCTTCATCCCCTCTTCTTCCTCTTGCTGGGGTTTGGTGGGGTTTGCTCCACATCTGGGGGTGTTTGGAGGGTGTTTTTATGGCTGTTGTTAACAACACCCCCCCCCCCCCCCAGTCCCAAGTGGGTTTTTCTCCTCTTTGGGGTCAGGATGGCTTGGTGGTGGGTTATGGCCCTGAGATGCTGCTTTGCTCCAGCTTCCCCTGGGCTTGAGCATCCAGCCCAGAGACCTGCTTAATTAGCGCATGTTCGTTTGCCAACTCTTGAGAAGAATTAATGGCTTAGAGTTGGGATACCCAGAGCATGGCATCCCAAGGGAAACCGAAGCTGGGAGGGAGCAGGAAGGATGAGGCAGAACCCAGTGTTCTCCCGATCCTTTTGCACATGGGTGAAAAGCAAAGTGATGGGTGCTGTGGTGCTGACTCTGAGAGGTGCCTGGCCAGTGTCCTAGCATGGGGTGATGCCCCGGGCACCCCACTGCAGCCAGTGACTGAGCTGTACTGCACAAAGTCCTTCCAGTGGCTCGTTATCATCGGTGCAAACACAATTAGTAGCTTTGGTGCTGCCTTTCCAGGGTAGATGGGTGAGACTTCCCCTCTCTGCCTCTCTCTCTGGCTGGCCCTCGACTACAGGGTCCTGCCTTTATGGATCACTGAGTCCCGGCGCTTTCTTAATGAACCTGCTTTTAATGCTTGACTTCTCTGTGTCATGTTTAATTACAGCAGCTGTAACTTCCTCATCGGTTGGCTTGAAATAATATCTAAGTGCTTCTGAGCTTTAGAGCCTTGTTATTCTTCTATAATTAGAGTTTTAAGGCTGGTGTGAGCCATCTCTATAAAATAGGCAGCTTACTGCAAGGATGCTGGTTTCCCATAGAAGGGAAAGAGATGCCGTGGGAGAAAGGTGGGTCTGGGGTGCAAGAGGTGGCAGATGTGCTCTGTGGATTGATGTCAATGGAGCAGCTTGCTGAGCATTTCAAACCTCAAGTATCACTGAGGGATAGAAACAAAGAAGTTCCTCGGGGTGTATCTGGCACAGTTGTGTGGTCTTTCTTCTACTTAAGGTTGAGTTTGCCTCCTTTCATCTCTGAATGTGCTGCTTTTCCTCTGAGGAGGGCTGAGGTTGGAAGGACTTGGCTGCCCCTTCATGTGCACTGTGCTTTGGTTATGGCTGGTGACCCCCCTGGGAACAGGGGACAGGAGTGAGATGGGGACAGGGATGAACATCAGCCAGTGTGGAGGGTCTCAGAGACCTGAGGTGACACTGGTGCTCTGGGAGACGATGCGTGAGACAGCAGCCAACTCGCAGAACAAGTGGCCTTTTAGGACCTGCCAACTTGGGAGAGAAGGGGGCTTTGAGAGGGTAGAGATCACCCCATTGATGCCACATCTGCACTCCCAGTGGAGGGGCTGCGAATGCTCCCTCCTCTCAATCTCCGCCTCTATATTCACTGAAGGAAGGGTTTTATTGCAGCAAAAGTGACGGAACTGATGCTTTTGCTTAACTCTGTGTTTGGGTACCTGGGTGCTCAGGCAGCTGCGGTGGGAGACGGAGCCCAGCCGGAGGGGTTTGTGCAGGCCACGGTGGGGAACTGAGCTGCAGTGACCGCCCCGCTCTGTCCTTGCTCTGCTTGGGGGAATCTGGGGGGGGATATGAGGATGTCTCAGCTTTGGGACAGCTCCAGTCTATGTTTGTATGGTGGGTTCCCACTCAATGGCATTGCAGAGCTGGTGTAACCCCCGGAGACAAGATAGGAAGAGCAATAACAATTCTAGTTTTTACTGGACTCATCCACTTCTTAAATTCCCTACACCTGAAGGGTCTCATTGCCCCAGACTAGGCAGAAAAAGCCACAGCTTAAGCAAGCTGCTCTAGTGGAAGGTGTCCCTGCCCATGGCAGGGGGTTGGAACTGGATAAGCCTTAAGGTCCCTTCCAACCCAAACCATTCCATGATTCTGTGGTCAGAAAAGAGCAGATTATTACTGTCAGGAGGTATGTGGTGGTTTATGGAAGTTGACACATGGGTCAACAAAAAGACAAAGGATTTCACATGCTGTAAGACTGCATTAATCATCTTTCCATAAACAAGACTCACTGAGAACCAAAAGCAACTTAAAAACTGCCTGAAGAAACTATCAAAATCTGCAGTGAAGCTCCTATTTTCAGCATAGCTAGGATTTCACTCTAGAGATTTATAAGCAGTTCAACAATATTTACTCTGATATCGCCCCATTCAGTGAGTACAACAGGAAATGGATGGTTAGCTGCAACTGTAGCTG
This sequence comes from Micropsitta finschii, assembly GCA_034783455.1. Classification (NCBI taxonomy): domain Eukaryota; kingdom Metazoa; phylum Chordata; class Aves; order Psittaciformes; family Psittacidae; genus Micropsitta; species Micropsitta finschii. The sequence continues at coordinate 9,358 of JAVHNF010033585.1, read as the reverse complement.
TGAGATGCAGTTGCGTGGGGAGGTGATAAGAATATGGTTTTTAGCAAAGCTTTGTTTTCTACTTTAATTTTATAATTAGCCTAATTCAGGAATGAGGAGGCAGCAAGCAGGTGGTAGCATTGTCATTAATAAAGTTCAAACCAGAAACCACAAATAGTCAGCTGAGCTGAAAGTTTCCGCCGGCTCTTCACTGCTACCGGAAATGTGAGAGTCCTTCACACAGGAATTTCTTTCTTATCACATGTTTTATCTTGCTGAGATGCTGCTCTGGGACTTGAGCACAATGTCTGTGCCCCACACAACCAAATGAGTCTGTACAGAGATGTACAGCGTTATCCTCTCGGAAATGTGCCACACGACATCAGATTTGCTAGAAGAACTGCTTCTTCTGTTCTACTAGCAGGAGCTTTTGGGTTTTGGAGCTGAGTTTCAGTACCCTGACCACCTCCTGAAATACATACAATGTACTTTGTCAGCTGTCAAAGTGTCCAAGCAATATGACTTGGAGCTTGTCTGAGGGTTCCATATTCTCTAGCAGCTGATGACCTTCAGCAGCACCAAATAATTATTTTCTCACTGGTTTTTTTCAGCAGCAGCAGGGGTAAGTGAATGATTGTAAAATAGGACACTAGGCCATGAGGGGTTAAGTGAAAACTAAAATAATGCCATCTGCAGGAATGCTTTTTTGGTCACCCTTGAGGTCACCATCAGATAAAGGGTTAGGAAATATCAGCCCGAGACTTTTAACATCACAAATGGGTTTCTGCAAGCACAGCTTGTGAGTGATGGGAGGGGGTAAGGAGAAAGGGAGGAGAATACCCGTGGTGGATTTAACCTGGATAACATTCACTTGAGCAGTATTGATCAAAGTGGAAACATTTAAGTGTCTTTGTTAATCTGGCACTGTTTCCTCCATGCTCTATAATGATTGTTATTAGAACCTATGATTTACTGTGTCCAGCCTGGATCAAACTCAGCAGATGTATTTCACCAGATGATTTTTTCACCCTTTCCTACTGAAGGGCCTTTATGGCAGCAGAAGTTTTACAGCTCTTTAAAAGAATAATATCTCCCTCCAGTGGTGACATGATACAGCTTCGGTTTACAGAATCATTTAGACCATGTGAGTCCGAGTAAATGAGGTGCATGACAATACACTTTGATGTGAAATAATTTTGTGACACACAGAAGAAGAGAATGACCCTTCATTATTAGCCACCTATTTTTATAACGTTTCTCCCAGTTGAACTACTCTGTCTCCTTGAAAATCCTTTCTTGTACAGCAAATCTCATTTTAATACTATTCGGATTAAAAAAATAGTTTAATATATGCAAATAGCACTGAATTTCCACTCAATTTGCATGTTTTACTATTTGAATAGTAAATAGTAAAATAGAATAGCATTTCTAGCTGCTGATTCCCGAGTTGTACTAGAAAATGCTGGGTTGAGTCCCATCACCCTGTGGCATGAGGTAATACAGTGCTTTAGACTTTCTGTAGGAAAGAAAACCCGTTGGATTAAGCTGTTTTCAGTTCAGAAGAGACATGTTCAAGCCCTGGTCACCTTATAACAGAATGCCATATGATACAAGTGCACTGGGGTGAAGAGATACTGATTTATCTTCCATAAAGTAAATGTAAAGTCAAAAGCCCAAGCATTTTCCAGCACCTCTCCAGTTCTCTGCCTGATTTGTGTGGCCCTTGCTGTGCACCCCAAGTCCCAGACCTTCCATGCTTCTCTGATCATCTCTGAATTGCAGATTCACATTACAAGTTGCAAAACTTGTGCAGTCTGTGCTGTGAGTACTCTCTTGCTCATCCATTTTGAGTTCCTTACTCAAGTTCTCTGTCTTCCCCATTTCTTTCCTCACATTTCCATATCTGAGATGAACTTTATAAACCACTTTTCTTAACATCCCTATGCCTTACTCTGGTCCCAGTAGAAACAGTGTAATATTAAAATGGATATTAAAATAGCAAGGGAAACAGCAAGGAACATTATTCTATTTAGAAGAGTATTTAGTGTTAATTATGCTTTTCCTTTCAATAGTGAATAATCACTCAGTGCTGAAACTGGAAGACTTGCTCAGAAAGGGCTCCGTGTGATTATTAGATTATAATATGTCAGTGGTGCTTGTAGTTACCATTTTGCTGATTTCATGCCAAAACAATGGGCTGTGCTGGCTTCAGATTCAGCTGAGCTGTTCCCCTTCTTCTGAGTAGCCTAAATAGATTGAAGAAAACATATTTGAGCATTTTCTTTGAGGTCTCTCTTCATCAGAACTGTGATACAGAGTCGCTTTCTTCAGCGCTCATGGTATCACAACTGGTTGCTAAAACATCAGTATATTTTTGAAGATAACATTTTATCTTGCCTCTTCCAGGAGAACACATTCTCCTTCCATTTATTTTGGGTTTCTGGTTGTACTTTTGCCCTGTCACCCACAAATATTCATTGTATGTTTCTTCCTCCTCCTCTTCCAGCCAAGGTTATAAATTAAAATTCAATTTCATTAAAATCATAAGCAATCATTCTCTGGCTCTCATTAGTAATGATTCGGTGCAGGGGGATCTCGGCTGCTCCCACAACTGTAATTCAATTGGACTTACCAGCTCTTGTTCACAAATCGCTTGAGCTGCACTTTCTTCACAAATTTATGGCATCAGCACTGTCCAGAGGTTGAATTACAGCTGCAGGTTTGATCAGGGACTGCATTATTCTGCATCTAATCCCTGCATTCTGACAGCAGTGGGGGGAGCACTGTTGTTTTACAGGAACTCTGCATTGTTCTTCTGCTTTATGTCAGGGGCTGAGTTGCCTTTGGAATCAGGGAACTGTCAGCCCAATGCTACAAGTGAACAACAGGCTCAAAATGACACGGTGTATAAATAACAAACATGGAGACAGTCAAAAGGCAGCACTCCTTCTTCTGCACTCTCCTAAATTACTGCAATGGGGATTGACCACAGCCTGTACTCTTGCATCGTCTGACGCTATCTGAATGTAGTGTTGCTCTGAATATATTGCTGAAATCTGACTCCCAGCTTTGCCTCAAAATGAGGAATTTAATATTCACTGGCGGCAGAAAGTCACTTAAACATTGATTAAATATTTCAGCCAGAAGCCATATTCATGCATTCATTTCCACACAAGCCTTTCCTCTTGAGCAGTGACCTGCAGCCTGTGGCATTCTTGGCAGAAAGGGTGTATCAGCAGATCGGGAATGGCACGCAGCAGGGCCTTTTTCCACAGAGGTAATATGTTACCCATCAGCTCACAGGACTTTGCTTCCTGCAAGGCAATAGACCCCTAACCCTACTTGTACCCATGGTTTAAACCCAGTAGACAACAGAAGCCTTTATCCCTTCCAGAAACACAGTACTGTCAGTCAGCTGGCTGAAGCAGGGACTCAGCTCTCAGCTTGGAATTGATCTTCAATAGGACTAGCAACGTACCCGCCCCAGGAACAATTAACCTCAGCTTAAGACAGGGAAGAAAAATGGTGCATTGCCTTTGAAAGGTTCTCTTGCTTTAACATATCCATATGCATGTGCTCCACCAGCACAGAGCAGATCCATTGCTGGGCTGTGTCAGTAGCCACTACTCATTTAATTGAACTTCACTGTTAAATCATTAATGGAAATCATGTGGCAATAAGGTAGCTTCACCACCATCCTGCTTTTTGTGGCTTCTGCTAATCTTCTCATGCAGTTCTGCTCATTTTAATAGCAGAATCTGTCATATTCTAGTTTTGCACAGATCCTGGGAGGCAAATTACAAGAGATGTAGAGCAATTCCTATTGACTTTAATGAGGGTTGTGTTTTTTTGAACGCTCCTTGGAAAACTAAGCTCCTTCTATTTTCTTCTGCAACCTTGCCTTTTTTACATGCTTTGTTGATGGAAAGACTCTGATGTGAGGCAGGGTATGGGAAATGTCTGCTTTCATGTAACAACTCAGATGAACAGCATTTGGCACTGGATTGGAGCTTTCAGCTGAGCTGTCTGAATCACCTGTTGTGTGCGGTCCCCTGTGGCTGCAGCTTCCTCACACAGGATCCTCAGTCATTTGTTTCCCAGGTGTGTTCCAATGTGTTTTCAGTGTGTTTTAGTTCTTTCATTTGCTTATTTTTTATCCCTTTGCAAACTGAAATATTCCCCCCCCCACCCCCCTTTCTAATTAACTGCCTGCCACCCTACTTGTGGTAAAACCTGATTTATTTCTCCTTCTCTGCACTGAGAGGACAGGATACTTAATCTCCTCTGGGTGGACGCTGAAACACTGAATAAAATGCTGATCACTCATCTCATTAGTTCCTGCCAGCTCTTCTCTGCATTCCTGCCACCTGTGTTTTGCATCGTTTGCTACCCTTTCTTTAAATGACAGAGTCCCTTCCTTCACCATTTTTGGAGGCTAATCATTCCTACATTAGCTAGTAGCCACGTTTATTTATCATATTATTTATCATATTATCTGGAAGACCATGAATATCACAGGCTAGAAAGGATTGTTTGGATAAATAGTTGGAAAGGGTATGAAGCCTATGACAAGGATTTACTGTACTTGCTGTTCTTTTGAGGCATTTCTTTGTGGGTAAGGACCTGCTTTTTGTATTAATGTCCACTTGGTAGCTGCGGAGGAATAAAGGATTGGGATCCACCCCCATCCAGGGAACAATGAAAAAGCATGTTATAGAAACAAACAAATATAGCAGCCCAAATGAATTAGCATTTTGAAAGCCTCTGTGTTTGATAACCATCTGCAAAGTAAAGAATGAATATGAGATCTGTGTGGATGCTTGCATACATGTTTGCAGTGGCAAGCTCTTTCAGACGGCAAACACTCACTGTAAGTGCCAGTATTTTTGCACATCTTGAAAATGTTTGTGTAAAAACAGAAAGAGAAAAGATTGCCCATCCTCAATGTGTGGTGGAAAATTATGTGGGCAGAATGTGCATGTGCAAAGCAAAGGGAAGCAGGTGAAGGAGGTGAATCAAGATTTTTCTTCCTTATGCTGAAGCCTTGAGAGACCCATTTAGTGACATGGCTAACAGCATGCTTTTCAGAGACATCCATTCTGCCTCACTTCTGAAACTAACCTGGGCTGAGAAACTTAACAATGAATTCAGCCAAGGGCTTGGAAGCCTGGCTTGCCAGGCCATTAATGATCTCAAGCAAATACTTTGGACTCTGTTTTATTTATTCATCCTAAAATGTAAGTGTTAAGAAATATGAGGCTGGTAAGCGGGTGACAGGCATCGGCAAGCATCACTTCAGCAATTCAGGGTAGGAGAGAGCCTTGAAGTAGGACTGTAAAAATTGCATCATTTGTAACCTTTACAGCACCAGCCTTTTTTTTTTTAAAGCAAAAAAACCTCTGTAACCAACAGCTTTCCTTTGGACATGAAGAGAATAACTAAAGAGAACATCTGTTTTCCCTTTAGATGTGGAACTGCAATAGCAAGCCATGCATAAATTTTGTTAAGGCTTGCTAATTTCCTATGAGTTTGGGGAGCTACATGTTACCCATAGAGATATTTGGCTCTGCATCACCAGATGAAAAGTCATTTTAAAAACAGTGCAGAAAAAAATGGACATAATTTGGCAGCAAATGTGTTCTGTTCTCATGGAGCTCCACTTTCTTTGGCTTTGCTTTAGCACTTTATGGATTTGTGCCTTTTTTTCCCCCTGTTAATGTCACTCATCTTGTTTTCCAGTGGCTTTTTATGACATAGATGACTAACCAAAACAAGCACCTTAACTAACAAAACTGCTTACTGCTGTGAGGCTTTGTACTCAAAATCAGAGGTCCAAACACTTTCAGGAGTTATGTCTGGTTTTAAGTTGTATCAGAGATGCCAGACTTTTTGTGTATGCCAAAGACATGTATTTGAGCCAGCATGTGCCTGTTCTGTTCCTTTGTGCTCTAGGAATACATTTCCAGATTTAGAACTTGGAAGCAGGGACTGTTAAGACATAGCCCCGTTCAGATCCCAGTTTCTGTGCCCTTTGAGCAGAACCTCACTTTCTGACCTTTCTATACTCTCTGAATCAAGGTGCACTGTCCCTGAGTATAATCACAAGAATTTCACACTAAGAACTTAGAGCTGCAGAACACTTGGCAGGACATGCCTTGAATTACACAGATCATGCCTTGTTGCATAAAATAAGTAGAAAACTTACAGGCTGTGTCAAAAATAGGCTTGTTTTCTCTCAGTAGTTAATTGTTTGGGGATTAATATGAGGTTTTGGTGTTTTGAAAGTAAACTAATCCACTTGTTGGCTGGTGTGTAATGAAGGAGAACAGGCTACTGTTAAGCAGTCTGAAAACAGTGAAAATTAACTCCATGAAGTGTCACAACTCACATATTTTATGTATGTAATGTATCCTCTGTGGGACAGAAGATGAAAATATCACATGGAAAAGAAAATATGGTGGCTATAAATTTAATAGAAGAAGCAGGCATGCTTTGGAGATGACCTCTGTGGTCTTGACCCAGAGGCATTTGATAGAGTTTTCACAATTGCCATAGTTGACTTTCATATATTCGGGGTTCTCCTTAACATAAAGTACGACTCCTTCTGCTTTTGTGGGTCACCAGGGTCTAAGATGCCTCATTCTCTGTAGTGTCCACCACAGAAGCATGGTTCTAAACCCATCTATCTGTGTCTCAGCCCTAATACCGTGACGCCTTTTCACTGTTTCCTGCAACTTGTCCACCTGACATGACAGATCACCAGCCTTTGCACATGTTTTGCAGGTAGTTACCTTTTCTCCAGGAGAAGGGTCAGGGCACTCCTTGCAACGTACTGTCTGTCGTTCCTTAGCAGTTCCATCTGGATGGAAGCATCAGACATCTCAGGGGCTTTCTCTGCAAGAAACACTGGTTTTAACTCTGAGGCAAGTACCCACCATTATGGCAAAGATCTAGAACACTTCTCTGGGCTGTGGGGGAATATAGTCAAACAATTATCATTTGAAAGCACTTTGTTATTCATTTCCAATCTTACTATTACAGGGCTGCTCATGGTTCTCTAGTTCTTTGTTTGGACATAGTTTTTAATGTCCTGATGTCAATAGAACCTCAAGGGTAGCCAAATCTGGATTATAAAAAAGGACACATATCCCAAACAACTGTATAGTAAAGGAATATTTAAAAGCACAAAGCATACATTGAGATACAAATTCACTAGTAAGTGGATTTCTGTTTGAGGAATGCCTAAATACTTCAGTGTTCTTTGGCTTCATGGGAGTTGAGACTACAATCGTTTCAAAGAATTTGAATCTCTGAGAAAGAGCATATTACAATACAGATCATAAAGTCTTGCAGAAAACATCTAGCTGAGGTCTCAGTACCTACAGCAAAAAACTAATATATTAGTACTGGAAGGTTCCCATATCCTTAATTATGTTACTAGGAAATAGTTGATCTATTTATTTGAACTCTTCTTGTTTCATTCCTCCACAGGAGAACATTATTCACCTGTCTCTCTCCACGCTTTCATTCTGCTATGGGGAGTGTGCAGAGAGAAGGTAATAGAAAAAGCCATATAAAACCTCTGAGAATGCAATAAGCAGAACATGGCACTTTTAACATGACAAAACTACCAGCTTAGGTAAGGGCTTGAAGTGCCTATAAACTCCAGCACCTCCTGAGGCAAAGACAGTCAGAGTCTCAACAACAGAGAAGCAGCACAAGGAGTTTATATCATAAATGTTCTTCAGGTCTACAAGCTTTGCTAGCTGAATGCACAACGAGCAATGCAAGGGCCCAGACATCTTTAAGTCTGCCTAAGCCAGGAGTGCATCTGCCCTGTAGTGACAGCAGTTTAATATTTTGACTGAGTTTGCTCACCTAGCACAGTGGTCAGAAAGGACAAGGTGGGTGATATATCAACTCGGGTCATTCCATCAGTGCATGCTTCTTGCTGTTGTCTTAAGACTGCCAGGTTCTTGTCTAAACGCTGAAGTTTAAATTACATGAGTGCTCTGATATTGCTACATGGTGCTGTGCTGCAAGGTGGTGAGCATATCCTTGTTATTTATTTGCTTCCCCAGTTTCACTGAGCACAGTACTCTTCCTGGCAGTGACAGTGTCTGGTGGCACGCAGGAAAACAAAAGCCATGTCCCAGGTGTGGGCAAACATTCAGCTTTGTGATACAGCATTCATTACTTGCATTCTCAGCTGCACTTCCCACACATGGTGCCTTCTCTGATGGTGTTGATAATATGCTTTCAGAGGACAGAACACAGTCTTTTAAGATCTAGGTCTCAGTGGACTGGGTAATAAATGGGCCATCATCCAGGCGGGCACTTGGGAAGACTTTGGGATTAGCCAACTACGAGCTTTGAGACACTGAAATGATTGCTCTGCATCCTTTCAAAGAATAAATCCATATATCCATATATCTTCTCTATGATTGACCCAGGTAGAAACAAGTGGAACTTAGATAGAAAGAACCAAGGTCAGGCAGCTCAATTCTCATTTCACATACTCCTGTGGCCAGTATTTATCAGTGAGGCCATATCCTCTTCTCACCTTTCTGTAAGCAGAAAATGGCAGTTACTGACTGGAGCTCAGTATCAGTGTTTTTCCATAACTACCTCTTCATTTACCAGAGCTGCCCAGATGTCATTCCCATCTGCAATGAGGACTTCATATATTACCAGCTTTACCAGCTGCCATACAGCTTTTCAGCTTTAATCTTCTGCCGTCTGTTTTCAGAGCTAGGGCCTCAGAAGTTCGTGCTCCAGCCTTTCCCTGAAGAGCTCCCTGTCTTTCTGCTCATAATTCAGTTGCTCTGTAGGCAACAAGGGAGATGGAAATAATGTTGTCCTCATTGCCTCTGTCTTTCTGTGATCCAGTCCTCTGTTTTCTTCCATCTTTTAGTCTCCTTCTCCCTTCCTCTCTATTTATGGAAGATGAAGGCAGGAGAAATAGAAGCAGCTGTACAAGCATTTCTTCATCTCAGCAGAAAGAGGAGTTATAGGAAGAAACATAGATGGGGAAAAAGAAAACAATAAAAACAGAAAAAGGTAAAGCTGGAAACCTGAGAAAGTAAAAGAAGGAACAGAAAAAATGAAGTCAGTATTGTTTTGTATCAATATAAATTGTTTTCATTTCAGTCTAAGCCCAAAGAAGAGAGATGAACTGGAAATCTTGAAGAACAGAACTGGGCAGATGAAAAGGAGAAAGGGAAGGCATTGCAACTGAGTAGAAGCCAAGCTTTTTTTGTGGTGCTTACACCTATTGCTTACGCTCAGAACATCTGCAGAAACATAGAATCATAGGATAGTTAGGGTGGGAAAGGACCTTAAGATCATCCAGTTCCAACCCTCTGCCATGGGCAGGGAC
>JAVHNF010033584.1:0-12254 GCA_034783455.1 Micropsitta finschii | reverse complement strand
TTTCCAGCTGACTGCACCATGTAGGCCAAAACCGAAGTTACAATTGACATTTAGCTCCAGACTGTTCACTTTGTCCTGACTGAAGCACTTCCCAACTCAAGCAATCATCTTGAACAGCATCAAAAGACAGCGGGAGCATAACTGACAGTAGGAAAACATAAGAACTGAAGAGTGTACACACACATTATATATACATTCACAAGCACACACAGTGATGTGATCTGTGTGTACTTATGTGTATATATAGGCAGGCACATGCAAGCCGAACTTGAGCCCTGGACACCCAGCAGAAGGTCCCACTGACACAACAGCCATACACAAAATGACCACAGGGCACAAGTAGTACTGCTCAAACTGGGTTCAGTGGGAAGGGCTTAGCCAAACTGGTGGATAACTGACAGCACTGCCATCAGGTTTCACTTAAGTGGGAGTCTCACTAATATCCAAGGCAATGCCTAATGCCAAGTTTAGTTCATTTACTAAATTCAACATATATTTTGTTTCAAAAAAGACTAAGGATTTCCCACAAGAATTATTGCACAATCCCAGAAAATGTTAAAGAGTTACAAAAGAAATTACATACTAATGGCTTTAAGCATATCAGAATGCAGTGCCACTAGTCCCTTATTACGTTTAGGTGGTCTAAAATGTAGCTGTCTATACGTGACAAAGCAGGCATCTTGGCTCTAAACAGGCACCTGAGATGATGTTGCAGTTTATATTAGCTGTATAAAAAATACAAACTCAGAACTCCAGAAAAGCTGATCCTGTTTTTTGAATTGGCAATAAACCCAGGTATTCAGCTGCGATGTGGTGGTAGGATCTAAAAGCAGAAATAGGAAATAGTAGGCAAGAATAAACAGAACTGATATCTGAGCACCACATTTGAGATAACCCACACCAAGGAACAAAGTCACATAACCCTGCAAATAACGCCCAGAGGGCACAACAGCCTCATGTTTCTATGTCATTTCTGATGCATTTTTGACCAATAATACCTCTCCCTCAAGATAAGTATTTTCTTAGAGCAGACACAGAAAACCTCACTAACAGTTCCTAAAGTTCTGATACTTTGAGGTAGATTTAGACAACACCCAGAAACTCAGACAGCAGGAGGTAGGTATGAAAGAACATACACAATCTCCAAAAAGCTTGTAAGATCAGTAATTCCACAGTATCTTCTTCAGCAGTTTTCAAGGCAGAGACCTTGCAGTAAGTCTTAGGTGTCAACAGCTTGGGGTTGTTTTGCTGTTGGGGTGTGGGACTTATAATAGTTGCCAGAATGTTGTGATCTGACACAAACTTCTCATAGTGAAGAGATCCCACAGCAGAGTATAAGCCTCTCTTGAAATCAGAAGCCAGGGCTCACCTGCAATGAAGCAGCGCTTCTCCAAGTAGACAACTGATAAACCCTTGTTGGTTTATGCTGGTGAGGATCTGGGCTACTGAGACAATAACTAGAATTTCTCTGCTATTATTCCAGGACATAGAAAAAGCTGGCTGCAAATTATAGCAAAACCAGTCTTGCTCCATTCATTTTTACGCAAGGTTGCAGACAACTGTAGCAGCCCACTGGTGCCATGCTAACCTGGCAGATGTTGTCATTCTCAAGATGTTGCCATTTTCTCATTCTCACATTGTCTACAGACAACTGTAGCAGCCCACTAGTGCCATGCTAACCTGGCAGATGTTGCCATTCTCAAAGGTGTGATTTTCATACATTTAAAGGAAAAAGGAGCCCTACCCCCTGAAAAACAGAACCTTGTGGTCCTGCTCACAGAAAATTCTCCCCAGATTAAGACCTGTGTGTTTCATCTTGTCCAAGCCTGGTGAAATGGCCAATGCTGCACCCATTCTCTTGCCTATTAGTGACTGTGATATTCCTTAATTGCAATATTTTGCAGTTATGGCACGCAGTTCATCCTCACCAAGCTGCTGCAGAAATGAGCCTTTCAGTGGCATACCAACAACAGCAATGAGGAGGTACACTGTGGAACTGTGGTACTGTGCAGCCACCCAGGTGACAAGCCACCATACGAAACACTATAAAGATGAAATTTCTGTTTCCTAAGGTCTTCCTTCAATTGCCATTCTTAACTCAGGGCACTCACCCATAATGCCTCAGTTCCAATACTTTGTTAACTCACATTAACACAACAGTTAGGACACTGGCAGCTCAATAGGGAAAGGCCGTGAACCTAACAATACTCTCAGGCAGCTCTGACTCCCTTCTTCTCCCCTCCCATGCAAAAGTCAACTCCTCTCACACCAACAATACCCCTCTGGATTTAGCCCGGCTGATGAAGCTTCTTTCACTTGTGAGGTGAAAGGCACAGCACAAAGCACAAAGTTTATGAGGAATTCAAGAACTCTTGCAATCAATATGCAGCACAGATCTCTGCACTACAGCAGTTACATTATCTTGTGTGGCACATGCACTGTTCCCATGGCAACCAGCATCCTTCATCCAACTCCATTATTACTGCTATTTGAGGCTTTCAGAATCTCTGGTGTTCAAGCCACGGCTCAGAGCTACTTTGTGCTAATAAGCCTCAAGAACAGATACAAGAAAAGGAGAAAATACAGCAAACTGGGTTTTGCTCCTCTATAAGCATCATGGAAAGCAAGAGGTGGCATGGGAAATACAATTCAATCAGCTAAGGGGAAGTGACTCTTACATAACTGCCTTCATTAAGGGAGACGAACATAGTGCACATTCACTACAGCTTTTTCACTCCAGCACAGTTAACAGTCACCTCAGCCAGTTTGCTGAGGAAGAATGACTTTGTATTAGCTATGAGGAAACAAAAATGTTACTGTACATCTATTGCAGTATCGATTTCTCCATCGCTGATATCAGATAACTTGATCTCTTAAAAGTACTGAGTTTGTAACTATCTGCAGAACTGTTCAAGATGATTTAATTGTGACCTTTTTATCATGCCCGATATTTAAACTTTAAGGGGTGATTATCAAAACTTATAATCTTTATAGTGTAATCTATACTTGGTTTATATAAATTGTCTCCAGACACATTAAGTAAGCTTTTTCTATCAATATCACCACTTTTTTTTCCCCTAGCATTTAAGCATTTCCACATCAAAGCGTTACAGCAACTTCATTATGCTTTGCATGGCTTAATACAAAGTTTCTCTTAGTCACCAACCAGAGAATTTCAGGCAGAAAATAAATAACCTGATTTATTAAAACAACCCTTGACAAATTATCCCTAAGTTGCTAGCTAGAGGTTTTATCCCTGTGCAGTACACATGGGTCAGTAGGAACAGAAACGCTTTGAAGTTGGAGGGTTTGAAGGCTCTTAAAAAGAGATGTTAGAATAAAGAAAGAAGGCACTACACTAGAAAATGCCCTTACAATTGACAGAGGAGACTGACAGGCTGCTGCATCCAGCTGATCTTTAGCTACACCTAAGCTTCATTGTGCTCAGCACCTGTTCAGAAAGAGCAGTGATTGTTTAAGTGGTTTGAGCACCATCAAGTCACCACATTCAGCATCAGGTCAGGTGTACCCATTGCTGTTGAAGGCAGGCAAGGTCAAAAGCAAGGTCAGTCTTCAGAATAGATCTGTTGGGGAGATGAGGGAAAGCAGTTGGTGCCATTCTCACAAGCCCCTGTCCATTCACAGAGCATTCAGGCATCCAGATCGACAAAGCCAGTTTCACAGAGCCTCTGTGAACAGCTGGAACCACAGGGCTCAGGAAGCTCACTGCAGCAAGAGCCTTTTCCCCTTTCCATTGCCACCACACTCCAGATCCAGAGCAAGCAGTGCATCCCACAATAGCACCCAGGAGGGTCCCAGCAGGTGCTGCTCTTTCAGGCTGGAGAGCAATGGTGCAGCAAAGAGTAGCCAACATTACACTTGGGGTATGATTTTCAAGCATAGGTGATACAGATTCAAATATTAGGTTCTACAGGGGAAAAAAAAAAAAAGGAAAAAATATTAAATAAAACCGTACCCCTTCTACTACTGGTAAATGAATGTGCTACACATTGAGAAAAGGCAAACAGAGCATTACCTGCATCACCAGGGGTCCGTGGTGCTGTTTGCCCCCTGGAAGCCTCCTGACCTGGCCATGCCCTTACTTACTGCTGCAACCCACTGTTGTATCAGCTCTGTGCCTGGGATCAGTCTCCAGGCTGACTGCCTGTCCAAACAGGTCAGCTCATTCCAGGACAGCAAATAAAGCATGATTACTATCTGAGAACACAGCATCTGTAAGATGCAAGTGTCTTTACATCTGAGGCTGAAAACATGCTGCTGTTCAGCTCTGGAACAGATTTTGAATTCTGCTCATGTTTGACAGCTAGTGAAATCAATGGAATTAAATTCAGTCATTTTTACTACTTAAGCCCACAAAGAAGCTTAACATACTTAATCATATAGCTTTCTGCTATTAAATAGCTTGTGAGAGGAAGAGGAATGAAATTTTCCATCTACATCTTCCCTTTGGAACCTGCATAACAAGTTTGCACCTCTAATTTTCATGCTTGCGATACTGAAAAACTCTGGGTTTGCAGAGAATATATGGAGGGACAATCCAGGAATGCTTAAACAGCTCTTCCTTTTTTTGTCTTTTGACCCAGGGATAGCTGCTTATGTCCAGTTCAAATGCAGGTCCTGTATCACCCTCCTCTAAATGACCAGCAAAGGATGCTAAGACAGGACTGCTAGGTGAAGCAAACCAGTATATGCAGCTGCGGAAGGTGACATTGTGTTACCCTGAAATCCATCTGCTAAGCTAGAGGATTTGTCACACAAAAGCAGCAAGATCCTTGAGGAATAATATTCTTTCAGAAATATTAAAACCCTGTGCAAATAATCCCAGTTAATTTCGGAAGGTTAGATAGTCCTCAGAATTTTCTGTAATTGCATACTCCTCAGAATAGACTCCTTGGGTTGCTCTGTAATCAAATCATAATTAAAGCATCTGTGTCATTTTATCTATCCCTTCCTGCTATTTACAGAAGGCAACAAAGATGCAGCATGCAAAATTTCCAGCATCAAGGCTCATCATCAGAGCAATAATAGGGATTTGTGCTCGTGTGACTGTCTGAGTGTCTCCTTGGGCTTTCATTAGCCTTTAAAAACAACTGAGGAAGAGAAGAATACTAAACAGTGCCCCCCTTGTTGTATCCACAACTGGAGGCCATGTTCTATCCCTGTAACACTTGTTTTTAGAACAGCTGCCTCATTTCATCTCGGCTTCATGGAGAAAAGTCTTAGAGCGGGGAAATGGCTGTTGCAGTCTGAAATTAAGAGGTACGTTAAATAGCAGTATCACCTCCATAGAGAAAAATCTCTGAGCACAGGGTCAATTTTCAGACTGTCTCCACTCCATTTCAGCCAAACAACAAAAGAACAACCAACAGGCAGCTCTGCTCCACTGAGCTGTACCACAGAACACCAAATTAACTAGTTCTAGGGCTCAGCCTGGCGAAGAGCTGAGGGAATTACCTGCAAGGGAATGTCGCAGGGTACATTCGACTGTCCCAGTCCCCTCCAGCACACACTGCTCGAAGTGAGGAAAACACTGAGCAAACTTCTCTGGGAAAACAGCTTGCATCTTGAGCTTAGTTTAAACACTTTGCTTCAGAGGAAGGGAAAAACAAAATGCAGAATTTCTTGCACAAGCAGAATTCAAGCTCAGACTGAGACAATTTTCTTTGGAATTTTGGGTTTGTATTAAAAGGAATACATTGATCCATAACTGAAAGCAGGTATTTTTCACAAGAAAATGTGCTGTATTCATTCACAACCGACAGGACTTTTTCTTATTTTCTTTCTAGATTTCAGTTTTGTTACACAATTTTGTAAGGTTATGGAATAAGCCTCAGCTGTGCAGGCACTGTTTAATAAGCATCTGATACCAGTTGTGTTCCTAACTTTCACCGTGCACTTTTCGTTATAACATCATTCTAATTAAACTTTGAAATAATTGTTATTTTACACAGAAAAGATTCGATTTGCACAAAGATTATTCCAGGACTGTGCTTCAGGCTAAAATCGGCAATAAGTTTGCTAGCAACATATCACGGCTTTTACAACAAGGATCAAAACTGGAATAAAATCAATTTTTCCAGCTTAAATAAAAAAAAAATAATAAAATAATCACAATTATTCTTAAATAACTTCTATTTTTGGATGATGAAGTCTTTCAGAAATGATTTTGAAGGAAAAGTTATTTTTGAACAATCAATACCAAAATATGCTTGATTTAAGTCTGAAATAGAAAGCCTTTTAATACCTAACAGAGTGCTAGCTATTGGTGTGGAAGGCCCACATCTGAATTTGATATTATTTCTTCTAGTGGGTTTCTATTTTTCCTCACTGGGTTTTTTGCTGGTGATATGTTGTTGTTTTATTTTAAAATGAGACAATAGTAGCACACTGGAATTCCTACAGAGCAGACAAACAGAGGACTTGTGAGACACCAAAGTGATCACTTACTGCCCTGCATCAATTACAGCAGAAGTCAAAGGACTTGTGCCTGTTAGAGCATGTGGTTTCCCTGTAACCCATGGAGTCTGTCTGTCACCGACCTGTCATTGACACAATACAAAGCAGAATTATTGTCGAGAGTGGCATGTTCTGCACATTCAAGTCCGACTAGAGCAGCAACATGGAAACATCAGAATGTTAATGTAAATGTCCGGGGTCTGTTTCCCTGGGGGAAAGCCAAGGCAGGACCTCTTAAGCTGACATTGTTCCAGCAACACTCGTGCAAGTGGCAGCAGCATTTAGTCCTTGTTTTGCAGATTACATCAACCCTATTGTAGACACAGTCAGCATCTCCTGTGTGCACAAGCTTGCATGTTGGCCAGATCTCGAACAACTAAAATTGTTGCAAAACACATTCATGCAAAAATTAGAAAACCAATAAAGGGTTTTTTTGAAGAGCAGCAGTTTGTTGTTCACGTTACCCCTGTGCGACTTCCCTTCTTCAAATGCCTGTGTGATGGGAAGGAGAGTACATATACAAATGGTATTTTTTAATGATGTTACTTCCTAGTACCTGAGGGACCAAACCCTGTCTGCATTCTGCAAATAGCAAAGAAAATCCTGATGCAGATCAATCTACCTATCAGGTTACCTTCCAATCTGACTGAATGGAACACTTTGCAGATATCCTGCTGCTGGTGTTGCCCTTATAAGAGGCAAAAATAAATAAATAAATCTAATAATCCACTTGGTATGTCATTCTATTCTCACACAAAGCTTGTGACAAAAGCAGAAGCAGGGGCTGAAACACTGGTTCCCCTCCTACAGTCAAAGGACATGGTTCTGAAAACAGGGGCACAAAATATCTGTCACTAAAAGCAATGAAGCCAGTCAATTGTGGGGGGTTTAAGCTAGATATCAGATAATTCCCCCAGGATCTGAATGCAGCTTAGTCTTGAGGTAAATAACAAAAAATCTCAAGGCTACATTTCTTATTGCTATTTGTACAACAAAGACTTCATTGCCTTGTCTGTTGCTTCACTGAGCTACTGCAACAACTGACCTTGCTTTTTAAGCAAGATTTGTCACGACTGTGAAAGCATTCGCTGCCTTCTCTCCACTTGGCCAAGTCGCCTGTTCAAAGAGGTCAGGACTGCAGCATCAACCTTCCATCACAAGCATTCAGACAGGCTCTGAGGTGCACTGCTTTCTGCATTTTATGTAACCAAATGTGTCACCATATTAAAAGCACAACCATGCAAATATCACAGATGACCATCTAACACGCAGTTGAAAGGCACAGATATATCCCCAAGTCCAAATTCATTTTTCGTTTCCAACATTCAAAGCAAGCATGAGTTAGAAGAAATCATGGTAAGCAGAAAATCCTAAGATAACTTGAAAAGAAATTGTCACCAAGGATTCTCTTCAGAGATAATATTTTTTTTCCAAATCACTCGTTCGTAGTTGAGTCATCCCAGAAAGCATCTAAAGCTTGTGGAAATTTGTCACTGCATATAGCACAATGAGTGCAGAATTCTTGCAGACTATTTACAGTTTTCCTTTTTGCATCTGTGGCTTGAATTGCACTTATTGCACTTACACCATGAATAGATTCAAATACACAGTTAAAAACATCTTCCTCTACCACCTTCCTACTTGTTCCCTGTTCAGTTATTATTCTGTTACACCTAATAGTACCATCAATGCTGCAGTACTTTATCAGTAATGGAAGCATCAAAACAGCAGTCAGTATCTTCAGTAAATACATTACCCACCAACTCTTCCACTCCAACAAATCCTTTACTTTTGAAAGGTGTTTTAGCAGCCCATGATACTCATGGCTCAAGTGAGATTGGTCTGTGGAGCCTCCGAATGCTACTAGACTTGGCTTTCAACTTTACCAAACAAAACTACATGTTCAATAAAGCAAATATGACAATTGCTTCATTTTTCTCTTTTCCACATGAATATGAAACAGTAAGATTTGGGCACCTAAAATACACACAGCCCTATCCTAGAATATTTCAACTCACTGGGTATGAAGTGATTCATGATCACAAAACAACTATTTATCATGAAAACAAGTGCCTAAAATTTTTATTCATCCATGCTCATATGAACACATATAATACAAAATAAACTGTAAAATCTAGCAGCCCATGCTGACCATCACCAAGTGATATCACTTGTACCTCAGAAGGCACAAGTACACTTCTACCTCAGAAGAAACAAAAAACTGTTGTTTCCTTATACATTCTATAAACTCTAAGAAATTAGAGGAGTTCCCTATGATGCCAGTGTTGATATTAAAATGCTTCAAACTTACCACTGGTTATATTATGCTGCCTATTAGAAAGAAAGTAAGGAATGAAATACCGAGCTGTCAATGCTTAACACAGTATTAACATGACAGTTCCTGACAAGATCTCATCCACTTAACATTAGGATTAAAATTTATTCTGGCAACTGAAGGAAAGTGCCAGCATATGTTTTCTCTGTTCTCCCTGCTCCACCTAAAGTATTTGGATGCACACACATTAAGTGGCTTGATCAACAGTGCTGAAGTGTCTTTGAAATTCAAGTCACTTTTGCACCTCCAGGCAAATTTAGTAACTCCAGGTGTTAAAACACTGCCCTTCATATCCAGAGCTCCACATTTAAAACACAAGCTGCAGAGTTCCTCAGATTTTGGAGAAGCCAGGATCAGCCACTGCCCCTTTAATGTTCCACCTCATCTCCAAAAGGAATGTCTTTTTACTAGAGATCAGTGTGATTCACTGGAATTTGCCAGGCAGGTCAGGAAATCCCCTGAAGCAGAGGAAGAATATTAAAGAGATGGGACATGTATATCAAATCTCATTACTGTTCTCTTATGAGAATCAATCAAGTGAAAGGACACGATGATGTCATTATGACATCATTTACTTTGGGATTAGAAATTCATAGCTACTTAGCAACTGGAGCTGTCCAATACATAAGTAAGAGATCCAGTGGAAGATGTTATCACCTGACCCACTTACTGCAAGAGAAATATTTTGTCAATTCTTGTTTCAAGAATTTTTAAGACATACCAGAACTTAAGAACCCCACTGGTTTGAGTGTAGAATATTAGAAATACAGCATTTTCTGCCTTTTTTATTAACATTCAGGCATAATTTTTTCCCCATCACAGCCAATATCCAGGTTCCCATCTCTCTTTCCACCTTCTCCTAGAACTAAACCCTAAAAATGACAAAAGAAAAAGCTTGTGCTAAACAGACTTCATTATCTTAAGAACTACAATCTCCATCAGAAACTCAGACCTCGTACAGTTTAGGAACTCCAACATAATTGTGTGAAAAGTGGAGCTTAGAAAGCAGGTTTATTTCAATAAGCTGAAAACATCCAGCCGAGATGCTCCAGGATCTGTCAGAAATCCCAACGAAAATACAAAATAAAGAGCTTCGTGCATGAAAAGAGAATTGGTCACGCTACTTCTGAGGCTATTTCTGGGACCTGAAAAGGGTTTGATGCCCGCAATCTATGCCTGACCTGATTTCCTTTAAAGTTCACTCCCCTCTGCTGAAAACACAGTTTAGACAAGTCCTAAAGCAAAGATAAGACGTGAACCGAAATCGTAACTAAGTCTTTAAATCCATTCTCAATCACCTACAAACAGCACTAGCTTGGCACTTGAGGTTTTCAAACCCGTGCTCCGCTGCCGGCTCGGAGTACGGCAACACGGTTAGCACCAAACGAAAGGAAACAAAACACTCCATCTTCTGGAAACAACTTTTATTAGAATGGGGCTGGGTGAGATTTCCAATGAATCGAAATAACTCCTCTGAGGGCGATGCAGGGCGCTGAAGGACGCCGCTGCAGGCGGGCTCCGCCGGCACGCCGCGGCAATCCCTTCCCTTCCGTTGCCCGCCGACCCGAGCCTCACGGGCATGGGGGGAGCTCAGCACTCCTCAGCGCTTCGGGAGCGGGGCCCGGCGCCGGCACCACCCGCGAGTGCGGCCGCAACAGGCCATTTCCCGGGCCATTTACCTCAGCGCCTCCGCGGCCGCCCCCACCCTCGCGGGGCCGCCTCACCTCACCTCACATCCCCTCTGCTCTCCCCACAGGGCTTCACCGCCCTCCGAGGGGACGGCGCCTCAACCTCCTTCCCTCGAGGGCGGCCGTGCTTCCGCGGTCTCACCGGCAGCAGCCAGCCCTCGGGGAGCCGCGGTATCCCCGCAGCCGGCAGCAGCCCGCCGGCTCGGCTCGCCTCGCCTCAGGGTGCCGCGGAGCGGGCACGGAGCGAAGCTGGCGCTCAAACGCGCGCACCCTACCTGCTGCCGCGGCGGAGGAACGGGAAGCAAGAGGACGGGAGGCAGGAGAGACGACGACGACACCGCGCACCGACCCGTCCCACTGCACCGGCGCTGCCCGCCCCGGCCGATAGTAATGTTCATTTAAAGCTCGGCGCCCGCCGCTCCGCCGCGCCCTCCCCACGCAGCAGTGGCCGCGCCCCGCCCCGCCGCGCCCCGCCCACAGCCCTCCCCTGAGGAGACGGAGCGGCCCCGGTGGTTCAGGCCCGGCTCGCCTCGCCTGGCCTGGCCGCGGGACCGGGGTTCACCGCCTTATCCCCTCGCCTCTAGTCCCGGGCCCTGCTGCCGAGAGGTGCGGGGGTCGGGAAGGGAGGGCCCGTGCCCGAGATCTGCTTCGCGGAGCCGCGGTTCGGTGGCCGCTGGTTCCCGCGAGGCCCAAGCTGTCAAAAGTGGAACAAAGAAGTTAACGGCGAGTGTGAGAGCTGCTGGGGAAGATCAGGGGTTTCTGGTGCAGTTTGGGCAGTGTGTGTTTCCAAGTGGGACATTGCTTCAAGCAGGAATGTTAGAACTGTGTTTTGAAAGTGCTGGAGCACAGGTACATTCCCAAACCCCCTCAAAATGTCCGCATCAGAAACGATCAGAATCGCCCCATTTCCAGGATCCTTTTGGATGTGGTGTTTTCTCAGTGTAAGGTTTGCAGTCAGGAATCCCTGGCCACGGCTCTCCAGAGGACACCTTCCCATCCAGGGCTCGCTCCCTGCTGTGGTGGCACGTTGGAGCAGGTCAGTGTTTCACAATTACAGCCACATCCCAGGCACCAAGGAACACGAACAGGTAGAAGAAAATACAGTGGTGCCTTTGCCTGTCCAGGTGATGCAATGGAGTGAGTGAATGGCAGTGACAACTGGCCAGAGGTCTGAACCAAAGTAACTCCTTCTTGAAGGTTTTCCAAGGTAAGCTGGTTTCTCTTGTGGCAGGATTAAGGTAGCCACCACTGCAGTAGAAGAATTAATCCCATGTCTTGACCTGTATGTTTCACTGCATCAAAACACAATCTTTGTGGTTTAGAAGATGAAGTAGCACTCACATCTCTACTAACATCTCTTACCATACACAAACCAGCAGCAAAGTAACAAAACCAGCAACGTGCACCGCACTGTCATGCACTTGTTGAGTGGAGAAGACCAGCCTCCTCCTTTTCCTCCCAAGAAGGTCTGCTGACTACAAGCTCCACACAGCTCTGATCTGAAATGGTGATCTGGACTTTAGTCTCTGAGGAGCTTCTCGTCTAAGAAATTGCCCTTTCAGACAGTGGCCTAACCCATTAAGCATGAGCAGAAGTATCCATTTATATAATTCACTTTTGTCTAGAAACATTCTGATGTCACCTCTAAAAAGAATACTGTAGTAATAGACATCCCATCTGTCCTGGGTTCAGCAGTAGCAGTCATTTTTTCTTCTTCTTAGTAGCTGGTGCAGTGCTGTGTTTTTGACTTTCAG